>LZPO01045325.1:0-15746 GCA_001675575.1 Neotoma lepida | reverse complement strand
CACACACACATTCATGTGTATACACATACATGCACACAGATGCACACATACACACATATACACACACATTAAGACAATACTTGATTAATAGTAGAAAATTCAGTTTTTGTAGTTGCACAATCACTAGGAATCTAGAGAGTTTTCCTAAATTCTGAATACTTGATTGGAAAGGAAAGTGTCAATCTATTTAGTAGTCTGACAAATAAAGCATCTAGTTCATGCTGAGGAAACAAGAAATGGTTGTGAATGAATTTACTCATAATTAGACATATCCATTCTTTTCTTCTTTTAGAGATTTGTTTATGTATTCACTGTATGTATATGTGTGCCCAAGTCTCTGTATGTTCACCACTTGAGAGAAGTTGAGAAGAGTAGAGACCTTCAGATCCTACAATTCAACAATGACTGAGAAACTGAAGATTTTACTTGAAAGAAAAGTGTTAATCTATTTATTAGTAAGACAAAGAAGCTGACTTTCATTTGGTTGTAGACTGCCTTATATGGATGCTGAGAACTGAATCCAGGTCCCCTGGAAGAGCCCACAAGTGCTCTTAATAGTTCAGCCATTTCTCCACCCTAACATTGTCCCTTGTTTTTGGAATTTATATTCTCTGAGGAAAGAAAGGAGCATAAAATTTGTGTCATAAAGATGCTCTCCAGCTGAACCAAATAACAAAGAGAATTTAAGAAAAGTTAGGCAGAAGTTTGCATAGNTATTACAAGGTAGAAACACATGATATGAAAAAGTGTTCTGTATGTGGAATTCAGAATGCACGATAATCAACAGTCAATAAATGACATGGATTTATTTAAAATGGATTTTGTTTTAACTNAGGATGTGAGCTCTAAGAAGGATCATTATACAGCTATCAGATTTATTGCTGAATCCTTAGGTATATTATATATTTGTTGCTGTTACAGATGCCAGAGAAAACAATTTAAGGGAGGAAAAATTTATTTTGGATCATATTGTCAGATTTTTCTGTGCAGTTAGTTGGCTGTATTATTTCTGGACCTATAGTGGAGAGGATCATCATGGCAGCAGGGCATAAGAGTGCAGAACAGTTCTTGCTCCATTCAAGGAAAACAAAAACAGAAAAGAGCAGGACAAGGAAAGAAACCTGTATGAGTCTGCTTCCTCTATCCAGCCCACCTTCCAGTTTACTACCTAACAATAATTTATTCACATCTTTAACCCATCAGTGGATATAATTCTTTAGGTCAGAACCCATGGGTGTGATCATCTCTGGATGTTTGTTCTTTCTAGAAATTCCCAAACCAATCAAAATTAGCCTTCACATTAATTTGGGGGTGATATTTGGCATGCAACAGCTGCTAATCACCATGGGTTAACATTAGAGGAATGGATGGTTGCCGAAACAAAAGAATTTAATGGTTTTTCCAACCCTACATTCTCAGTAGAATCATTTTTGTTCCAAATGGCTCTGAGGAAATGTAGCTTATGGAGGAACAGAATGAGAATAAAGCAATAGTAGTATCTGACTCTTGTGTTAACTGCTTTCATATTTCAAAGGTCCCATGACATGCATCTTCCTGTAGGAAATTTGCAGTCATCCCAGCCCCTCAGGCTGTACTCCATACAACAGTAGTTACCACTCGACTCCTTTCAGAAAGGCATCTCTATGTCTACCCAGAGATGCCCTGTCACGCAGCACTTCCATCTGCCAAAATACTTTGAACATATCTTTGCTGATGTTTTCATCTTCTTATAGGATCCATTCAAGAATAGAGAGATAATCTTTGGATTTTTGGATTTTTAATCCAATAACTTTGAATTATGCTGGAGAAATAAGTATTGAATAGATATTTGATGAGTGAAATAGTGATGGAGTATTGTTTTGGAAGCCAATTATTTTTTGGTCTTTACTTGAATTTAACTCAAGAGGTTTGAAGGAGGAAGAAAGCCATTCTCATTCTAATTATTACAACATCTTGCTGCTATCTTAGATTCCAGCCCACTCTTCCTGTATTTTCTTTTTTGATTTTAAAAAATAAATTCAATTTTTAATAATACTGTTTGTGTCTTTATGTAACCAATTTTACCACAACGAAATTAAAGATAAGAAGTCCTGACCTTCTAACATTGCTATGTTTTTGAGTGAAGTAAGGCCTTAGCAGCACCAATAACAAACACGATGACTGACCGGAGAGGACATTATTTCATTGCTTTTTTTTTTTCTTTGTTCAATCATTCAACAATTTTCTCAATGAAAGGGCTTGCTCTGTTCCTTATATCTTACTTCTTTCTTCAATGACTTTTTTTGCATCACTGCATTTATCCTTAATTTGGCCACATGCTTCTAGCTTGTGAAACTTCTGTGTATTGGGAGGTGAAATACTATCTCCTTCAGTAATTCTCTTCATGCTTCATTAGTAAGAAATAATAGTTATCCAAAACAAAGTGTTTGGCCTGAAAACATCACACAAGCAACACTAAGTGTACTCAGAAGGTCATATTTATATTTTATTTTATGAAGACACATATATACATAGACACATATACACACACACGTGTGTGTGTGTGTGTGTGTGTGTATGTGTGTGTGTGTGTGTGTGTGATGGATAAAACAATAATAACCAAAGAACAAAAGGCTCTTAAATTTAAAAGGGAGCAAAGTTGGATATAGGAGGGATTTGAGGGAGAGGACATGGGCAGGGTTGGAGAGAAGAAAGGGAAGGGAAGAAATGATGTAGCTATATTATAATTAAATTTTAAAATAACTCAACAAAAGTAATTATAAACTTTGAGATGAAATAAAAGAGATAATTAAACTTCAAAGATATGCAATGCTTTTTTGTCCATTCCAGAATAAAACAATATAAAGAGGGTAGTTATTGTCATTAAATGTATCTATATATTGGTAATGATAGTGGTTATTGACAGTTGATTCAGTCTCCTGCCCTCTTTATCTTAAAAGCTGAAGTATATATCGCTGAGATAATAGCTAGCATGCTATAGAAATCCAGAGAGATTTATGAACTGCAGTCTATGATAAGCCATGTATAGTGTCAAAGTGTTAAAATTACCAGCTTCCATCGCTGAATATTTCAATACTGAATTCTCAGTGGTGTTCAATGACATTAAATGTTCAAAGTTACAAGTGTCTGGCCTTGAAATCCACAAATACAAACTTCCAGAGGCTTGCAGATAGTCAGTGGGTAAAGGCACTTATCACCAAGGCTGAGAACCTGAGTTTGGCCCCCAGGACCCATATAGTGTGAAGAGAGAACTGACCTCCTCAAATTATCCTCTGACCTTAATATGTGTACCATGGCATGTGCATGGCACCCGCACATACTCAAGTAAGTAAATGTAAATTAAAAATTTGAAATAACTTTTGATTTTTATATAAGTAGTTTAAAATATATTTCCCAAGGGTGCAGAAATGATTCAGCAGTTATGAGCATGATCTGTTCTTCCAGAGGATATAAGTTCAGTTTTTAGCACCCATGCTGGTAAGCTCCACAACTGCCTATAAATTCAGCTGCAAAGGACCCATGAAAGCATCAGGTCTCCATAGACACCTGCACTCCTTGTGAAAGCCTACACACAACCACACACAAATACAGCTAATTAAAATAAAATAAATCAATATATATATATATATATATTGGTTTTTCGAGACAGGGTTTCTCTGATTGATACTTTACTGGAGTAGCGAAATACTCTTCAACTTGAACAGTCAATATGTTGTTGCTGTCATTCATATGGCCACTCACAGGCAGCTCATTGGTAGCTATCCGTAAAGACGGTTGCATATGTTGTTACACTCACTAAATCAGGAGATTCTCACTTGTAGTATATCACAGTTTCCGCAGGTGTTTGTGTGTGTGTGTGTGTGTGTGTGTGTGTGTGTGTGTGTTGTGTGTGTGTTGTGTGCGTGTGTGTAAACATTTATATGATAGATCATGAAATTGTTTCTGCTGTTGACAAGTAGAAAACAGTGTAAAAACTGATGAAATAAAACCAGATTGTTCAGAAATGTATACTTTTATCTTCTAAGTGGAGCCACAATTTAGATTTCTAACATTTTCCATTTAAGGTTCTCAATTATCAAGTAATATTGAATCAAGTCATTGTAACCACAGGGCATGCANAAGAGGTAAAGCTTGAATACTGCTTGACTAGAGTAATCTGCTGAGCTCAGAGATTAAGTTTTGTAAGACATATTAACAAAAATTTAATAATAAATATAACAATTTATAACTTATATCCCCCAAAACAAGATGGAGATCAAATAACTAGAAAATTCTAAGTGTTTCCATCCTAGGTTGAGAAAGCAGAGAGAATTTGTGAAGCATAAACTATAGAGGACTTCAAATAAAGATAATTATTTTACCAGGGCATTTTTTTGTACAGAACTTTCCTTGCTATATTTTCCTTGCCATAAAGTATGATTCTTTCATTATTTTTCTGATAGAGGGATAGCACATGGACATTTTTATTTTCTACTTGTATAAAGAAAAGAGGAAATCTGAATATTCCTCTTATATCTTCAGTTTTTCAAGCACTTTTGGTTTAAAACAATGTTTGTACCACGTGGCATGTTCTGCTGTAACACATTCTGTGAGCTTTTAGCAGTTAACTTTTAAAATGTAAGCATATTTACTGTCGCCTCTAACTACAACATGAGGCAATATCTATGCAATGTTCTAACTAGGTCTAAATCTGCTTGTTTTTAGCTCACAACAATTCCATGTTCATATCCATAATCTATGGATTATATACAAATTCACCATCACTGCCTCACCCTACATGAAACAGAATATGGAAGAACAAAAAAAGGAAATTGCATGAAATACAAAACTCAAATTCTTTTGTATCAATAGAACAACCAGCACATCTGTTGAGAATACACTCTAGTTTCCTTTTACACAACCTGATATAAGGCTATACANAGATTTTGTATCTTCATTAACCATTCAGTATTCCTTTGCCCTCATCCCTTGTATCAGTTACTCAGGGTGATATATATGATGAGGACACTGAATTTTTGTTGTGAAGATATCTGAACCCTGCTGTTTTTTCCTGAATGAATTTGTTAAACATAGTGAAACATGGCTCATTCATTTCTACACTTCAGATTTTACAATTATGGGTTTTTAATCTTGTATAACTATATTAGGAACTGGCTTCTAAGTTAAAATGCATATAGATGTTTTTCACGGTCTCTCAGATTTGCAAGAAGGTCATCAGCTGGTTGACCTTCAGTGTATCTGAATATATTCATAGGGGTGGTTAATCTTTCATGGTGGGACGTTGTAGGGGTAAGTAAATCTCATTAAAATCATTCACTGCTTTATACTTTATATGCAAATGATTTTCTTAGTAAAACACAAGAATGGTGAGTATGACAGCTTGGGTATATGGTTTGAGTATAAAATGCTCTGCCCCCATAGGCTCTTGTGTTTGAATACTTTGTCCTCAGCTGATTGCACTGATTGAGAAGGTTATAGAACATTTAAAAGATAGAATCCTGCTGAAAGAAGTCACTTGGGGGCAGGATGTCAGGTCTCATAGCCAGATCCTTCTTTCTGGTCACCTTCTCTTCTTCTTGTATGAATATGAGATAAGGTCTGTTGGCCTCATGATCTTGCTGCCATGCCTTCACTGTCATGATGGACAGTGTCCTCTGAAACTGTAAGCCCTGATAATCCCTTCCTCCTCAAAGATGCTATTTCACAAGGGATTCTATTGTAGCAGCAGAAAAGTAACTAAGAGTGTCCTCAAGTGATAGAAAACAGTATCTTGCACAGTACAAATGTGGTGTGATTGCAAAAGATCCAATGAGTAAACTGATACCCTGGAGTAGACTGAGTTAAATATTTGAGAACCTGCCAGTGCCAAGTTATGATATCTAATAACAAAACTACCAGTTATTGAGCAATTAGTTCTTACCCATTAATTATAATAGAGAAAATTTCTTTTTTGTTTTCTCAGTTATGAGGCTAGAATATAAAATGCTATGATTTACCATTGGGTTTACATTCTTGGACACAAAAGCTTTCCATCTTAATGCTATGAATTTTATGTTTGTCAGATGTGTAACTGACAGACTTATATCTGATATATGTATACATATGTATATATATCCATCTATATACTGTGTATTAGTGTATATCACATAGCTATCATAATTTTGCTGTAATATTTAAACTTAGAGTTTAATATATCAACTTGTTTAAGCCAAATCTTTTCATAGATTTAACAGTATAAGTAATACTAATATTGATGGCTTATAGAAGATACTTTANTAAACTGTGGGTGTAAAAGTAAAGGCTTACTCAGTTCAGAACCTGACATTGTTGTTACTCAACTATGTGAGATGGGCTCCTGCGCCTCACTCCCACTCTGTTCAGTAGACCAGACAATGCTCTTACCTCTGTCAGGGTTAAGGCTTAAATGAATTTCTATAGTTATAACACATTACTAGCATTTGAAATATGTTTGTTCATATTATGAACCACCTAATTTGGTCACTTTAGAAGATTTCAATTCTTCTATGGTACATTATTTTATTTTAAATTATAAATAATTCACAAAAAATCAACATGTATATTTGTGGTGATATANTGTGTACCCCAATAAAGCTTCCCTGGGGACCAAAGGACAGAGCCAACCACTAAATTAGACATAGCAGTCACGCAGAGGTGGCACACACATTTTATCCTATCACTCGGGAGGCAGAGATCAGTCCAGATCTCTGTGAGTTCAAGGCCACACTGGGCTACATGAGAAAAACAGAACCAGGCAGTGGTGACACACAACTTTAATCGCAGGAAGTAATATGGCAGTACACAGAAAGGTATATAAGGCATGAGGAAACATGAACTCGCTCTCTTGAGGCTGACATGTCATAGAGGTAAGCTGGTGGCTGGCTCTATCCTTTGATCCCCAGGCAAACTTTATTGGGGTATACAATATAGCACCATATTTCCCCTTTTTTGTGGGAGGAAGATGAAGACCCACTTCAATCTGGAACAGAAAAACTGAACAGTGGAAACTATGATTGAAGAATGAAAAGATAAAAGTTTGGATTGTGACTGGTAGATGATGGACAAATTCAACGGAGGAGAGTATGAGAGATGATTAGACGTGAAAATCCTCTCTGAGGCTTCATGTCATGCTGATATTCATTCTGTGAGCCTCAGGCTCTTTGCCAATGTCACCCAACCTCTAAATCATTCTATTGCTATGGTCTTAGTCACACAGGATCTCTTGTGGACTTACGAGTTTATGACAGCTTATCTCTGCCCCGTACAGCACAGTAAATGGGGTCAATTCCTCGTGCCAGGGAACACTTTCAGATCTTTTTAAAAGGATGTCAATCTGTCCATGTTTTATACTCGTGGAGGTTTACAAAAATTTATAACTCTTTCCTCTCATCTCCACAGCTTCATGCCAACTAGGAAGAAATTAAATGACAGAGAAACAGACAGCTGGATTATAGGAAAACTAAGATGTTAAGGTCTAACCTTTGTGAAAAATTGCTGTCAAGTGTAGATTAAATTATATCATTGCAACACAAAATGATATCAGATCATTACTTTATCATTAAAAAATTTTTAATGCATTTTCAGTTGAACTTATTCTAAAGAACAATTACCTACTATACAAATGCAAGATGACACAGAGAAGATGTTCATCTAGTTTGAAGATCACCATTGGTTTTTCTGTGGTTTCAGTCTTTATTTGCTAATTGGCATGAAGTTAACTAAATAAACTGCTCATTATTCATATCCTTTTCATTAATTCTGATTTCAATGTATTATTTTCATAAGAGGTTCTCTAGGTGAAGAAACACATATTGGAAAAAGTTAAGGAACTTTACAGTAAAACTCTTGGAGAAAGAGAATGACTATAATAATGCCATTGAAATGGTTATCTTTTAATAACTTACCAGTAATGATAATGAATTGCTAACTATTACAGAATACTTACTATCTAACAATATTGTTTTCATTAGTTTGAAATATCATCCTTCTTTGGACAGTCTCGTGTTTTTCAAGCTGGCTTTGAAATTGCTATGTAGCCAAGGATGACTTTAATCTCCAAGTCCTACTGCCCCTGCCTCTTGAGTGTTGGGATTGCAAGTGTGTGACATCACATCTCAGTTGTGCAGGGATAGAAATTAAACCTAGAGTTTCATTCAGGCTAGGAAAGCACTCAAACAATTGAACTCCAATCCCAACCCACCAGTATAGTTTGAAGGATTATACCTGAAACTTATTTAATCATTGCAATAGTTAATGAGTTAGTATTGTTACCATTTTCATTCTTCAGATGTTAAAACAAAACCACATAGACGTGAAATAACTCTCCTGGGGAGTAATAGCTATTTAGTAGTATAGCCAAGATTTACACCTGAAGTATCCAGCCCTTAAAAACTTGCTTTAAGCCAACTGAGTCTAGGAAAGCTGAGACTTCAAAAAAATCACAGGGCCTGTCTCAAATGTTACAGAAACAGAAAACAGTTGTTGAGTAGAGAATCTCCAAACCGTTGAGCTTCCAGAAAGTCACAGAGAGCAATTATGAATTGCCATCCGTAATAGGATGAGGTTTGAGTAATGTATCTGTCTTTGCATCATCTAAGCTTCTTTAAGCAACCCCTCAGCATCACATTTATACATAACTCCAATGAACTCATTGGCTTGCTAAGTTGGGATTTCATGGAATATAAACTTTTATCTGTTTTCAGTGCCTTCTGTGGGTTGGGTAGATGTCTTTTCACATCATCCCAGAAAAAGTCATACAATACTATTGATGTCTGAATAGTGACCCACAGACACAAAGGTTAACTAGAAAGAAATGATTACGTGGTCCTGAGTATCATATCAGCCATACAACTGAGGCTAGATGCTCTGATTGTAGATCATCTATTGGGAAAATTCCAACCTGGCTGTCCTCCATATGATGTATTGTTGTATGAGAGCACTATGTGAAATTGTATCAAATAAGTGGCTAATTACATGAGTGTGATAAGTACGCATCTAGTAAAAACATAGAAAAATAATAATGATTGATTTTAGGAAGAAAAATGGATAGACTTAAGGCATTAGCTATATTTATTTTTGAAATTTTTCATATTGTCAGGAGTTACCAAATGTGAATTTGGGCATTCATTATTTCTAATGAAACTAAAAATATTAAAATCTATCTTTGGTTTAAATTCAAGCTTTTGTGGGATTTATGCAACACAACTGTATGGGTGAATAGTACCGTGTATTCATAACACTGTCATTTACATGCTTTCTAATTTACATCAAAAATTCTACTCACAAATCAGGTACATCGTTTCAGCAATCATGATTTGTACACATTTATTGAATAAGTTTCACTATAGATATTGTCAGGCATGGCATACTACTAGAATAGCAAAAAAAATTGCCTCCATTTGATTCTTTTAAATTATAATCAGAAAATATTTTAAAATGTTGTACTGGGAAATAGAAACAACCTAAATACCCTTCCTCTGAGGAATGGATAATGAAGATGTGTTACATACACACCATTGAATACTATTCATCTGTAAAGAGAAATGAAATTATGAAATTTTCAGGTAAAGAGATGAAAATAGAAAATATCCTATTAACTGAGTTAACCCAGAACCAGAAAGACATTGTATATTCTTTCATAGTTTAGTTCTTAGCTCCAAATTTCCTCATGTAAGTATGTAACATAGGGTAATCACATTAAATAGGAAAGTAAAAAGGTACCCTAGGACAGGAAGTGAGGGCTCTAGAGAGGGGGATAGCAGGATACAAGTGATATGAAAGGGAAATGGGGGAAAAACGAGAGGAGTTTTAAATGAGTAGGAAGAAGGGAAGTCAACACAAAAGGAGAGGAGGGATAAATAACACCAATGATGTCCAAAAAATCCAGAAGAAATCGTATTTTTTTATTTACCCTGTTATATATAATACATATAAGTACATGTGTCAATACATACATACACATGTATAAATACATACATGCACTTGTATAAATACATATATACACAAACATGCACATATATATATATATATATATATATATATATATATATACAACTACTTAATAAAAGCCCCAGTACCAGGCATGTATGAGAAACCCCTTTTGAGTTGTTGGTAAGGAGATTCTAATGGACTCCCAAAATAATACAGGACATTTTTATTGCCCCTGTTTCTTCCCAAATTGAAGGTAAGTCCTTTTAGCTAAAGCATCATGTACTTCAGACACAGGACTCTGAGTATCCCAGCTGCATCAGACCTGAGGTCTAACTTTCCCAGAAGTTACTAGGCAAGCTCCCAAGGGAGGGAAACAACCAATAGTCCTACCTAATTGTGTAGTCAATGAACCACAAAAGCAATCACTATGGTAATATATTCCTAAATGTGAAATAGTGGCACTCGAATATTAATGCCAACCAACAGTTTTCTAATTGTATATAAGGCCCAGAAATTGTTCTTTGGACTGAAAAGCTAACCAATTACCAAGGGCCAGTGAGGCCATTGATCTTAAAGGAAAATATGCTACCTCCAATTTATTAAACCAAAATAATTGCTAACTGGATTCTAAATTATTATCCTTATACCTACAGATAAGAGTGGTTCCTAGGGGACTCAAGGTGGCTCACAAATATCTATAATAGGATCTGATGCCCTCTTCTGGCATGCAGTCTCTGTATGCAGATAGAGTACTCATATACATTAAAGACAACATAAAACAAAATAAAACAAAACCTGGCCTGGGAAAAAAGAAAAAGAAAAGCTATTTAGGGCTGGAGAGATGGCTCAGTGGTTAAGAGCACTGTCTGCTCTTTCAGAGGTCCTGAGTTCAATTCCCAGCACCCACACGGTGGCTCACAACCATCTGTAATGAGATCTGGTGCCCTCTTCTGGCATGAAGGCATACATGCCAGCAGAACACTGTATGTATATATAATAAATAAATATTATCTTTAAAAAAAGAGAGTGGTTCCTAAACCCTCACCAAAGAAGTTTATCTGTGAAACAGAGATCATTACATAAAACCACAACTGCTCAAAATGCAGATAACAATGATCATGGGGTGCCCAGCCCCCGATGATACATCTAAAACACAGTCTGCACCTACAATTCAGAACACATTGCAGAAGCGGGGTTGGAAAGAGTGAAGGCCAGAGTGCCATAAAATTGGCTGTGAGCTTGTGTCTCCAAGAAATGATAGGGAAATTTCACCCATGGTACCTCAGCAGTGTGGCTACCTAAATAAGAACAGAACAAGGACAACAACCATAGACATGATAACGTTAAAGGGGTAATTTCATGAAGCCNGACTCCTAGACAGAGAGCTACAGACAGTTAAGGGGGATTTAGAGCTAGAGAAATAGTCTTAATCCAGAGATGAACCCTCTGATTGGTTTTCCAGTACCAGGTTGCTTTTCGAATCTTAGATGGTCTTTTAATAAAAAGCCCAGAGCCAGATATCAGGGTGAAAGCTGAAAGATCAGAGAAGCAGAACAGCCAGCCACTAGTTCTTAGCTCTATAAAATCCTCAGNCTAAAGAGAGTGAGTTTCTGTTTCCTCACGNCTTANATACCTTTCTCTGCCCAGATATCACTTCCTGGGATTAAAGGCGTGTGTGCTTCCCAGTACTGGAATTAAAGATGTGTGCCATCACTGCCTGGCTCTATTTCCAGTGTGGCCTTGAATTCACAGAAATCCAGACAGATCTCTGCTTCCCAAGTGATAGGATTAAGGGTGTGTGCCACCATTGCCTGACTTCTATGTCTAATCTAGTGGCTGGCTCTGTCCTCTGATTCTCAGACAAATTTATTAGGGTACACAATATATCACCACTCCAGATAGTCAGCCCTGAAATCATAAATATAAGTAATATTAAACATTTATACATACATATATAAAAGAAAAAGAGACCATGAATTTTAGAGAGTGAGGAACTGGGGACATGAGAGGAGTTGTAGGAAGGAAAGGGAATGAGGGTGGGTGAATAAATGGCCTACTTATATTTTATAGTAAAATAGTGTAAATGTAATGTTAGTATCAGAAGAAGAGAAAGACAGCAATAATTGAAGGAATAATTACCAAGTATTTTCCACAAATTAGTACCAGAGACCAAACTACAGATCCAGTAGGCTCAGAGGCTCTAGAGCAAAACAAATGCAAACACAGACAAAAACAACACCTGCACCCGTTCATANGATAGTACAATTTCAGAAGTCAAAGATAAAGGAGAATTCTTGAAAACAAAATCCATGAGAGTGGGAAAAAGACTCACCAACAAAGGAAAAAATTGCACCCAACTTTTGAGAAATGTTGTAAGTGTGAAGAGAATGGAGTGAAATGTATGTAAAAAAAATATCAAAAAATTCTTTATGCTGTGGAATTAGCCTCAAGCCAGAAGGAGAAATGGCAACACTTTTATTTAAGCAGAAATACAAGAATTGTGTTAGCAATAGGTATGATGCAACTAGAAATGTTAAACCCAGTTATTCATAGAGAATGGAGGTGGTTTACAGAAAGAAAGTGATAGTATACAAAACACCCCCATACCTAAGGCCAGGGACTATTGCAGAATAGGGGTGGAAAACTGTAAGAGTCAAGATATTGGAGATTTTGCTATGAGANTGTGTTGCCTAGTACACAAGAAACTACACCTGTAAAGTCTCACCAACTTGACTGCACAAATTTGAGCTGAATAAGGAGGAAATACCACATGGGGTGGAGAAAAGTTCATGAAACCTCAACCTTANACAGAGAAGTATAAGCAACAAGGAATGGGGGAGATGGCCTTTCCCAGTGCAGAATTCATCAATTTGCTGTCCGGGCCAAATGGTAACTCCTGAAAACCTACATACAATAGCATCNTATGGACTCTAAGGCTATATATAGGAATACATATGTATATACAAAAGATGTTTATGGATGCAACATCATTTGATGAAAAAAAGAGGCCATGAATTTGAAGGAGAGTTGGGAGAGGTATATGGGAGGATTTGAAGGGAGAAACAGGAACAAAGGAGTGTTGNAATTAAAATATATCAAAAATAAATAAAAGAACAGAAAAAATTAAAAAAGAAGCAACAANTAGGGGTAAATTAAAGTTTTTATTTCTCTGATTTTAACTAAACAAGTAAAGAAAAATAGTTGTGTATCTTTACCAAAAATATTTTAAGATAATGATATAGTAATATCAGTGTAAGAAAATATATTTTTTAATAAAAATACATCTAGCTATTTTAATTTAACAATACTAATGAAACATTAACATATTTTCCGTGTGCTGTCACCTTGAANGATAATTGTTTCTAATGTTATCATTAATGTGTGTGTTAATAAAAACTAAGTTTGTTCATATACACACATTCTTCCCTTTATTTTCATAAAGAACATGAATAAAGGCAATTTTCTAATTTTATTTTAATATTNGTTAAATAAAACAGAGTTTACAAAACATAATAAAAAGATATTGACAACAATGTGTCCTTTCTGTAAAGCTGTTGGAATGTGTATTACCAGAAAAAAGTGGAAGNAGACTAATTTTTCAAATAACATGTTTGATTATAATTTACTATTTATTAAATATAATGTTAAAATGATATGTATGTTAGAAAATGCTTTAATGTCACATCATATTACAACCACAGATCTTTTATTAAGTATCTTTTGCTACAATAATGTAAAACACAGGCATAAAACATAAAGCACAGAATTTGTACACATTATGTATTCTGTCACACCATGAGCTCTGGGCTGTTATTTTAATTACAACAGCCAACAAAACTTCCCTATACCCTTAAGAAGTCAAAATCTATTCCTATGCTTTAATTTTCTCCACTGATTGTTTTCTCACTTCTGTGACAAATCATTTTTTCAGATGCCTCAGGCTTCAATATTCACTCAATTTTCCCTTCACATAAAAAACAAAGCATTATATGTGCACATAAATTTAATAATATTAATGTATCTATTCTAAAAAGCTGTACTTGCATAACCAGACTTTCATTGTCATGGCTGGAATGCATTCTTCATTAATCCACCCATTCATTCATCCAGTCATAATTATTATGTCCTGTTTTCCTTTCTTTCTTTATCCACGTATCTTTTCATTCAGCATCTACTTAAGGAGATTTTTTTTTCCTCAAACTATCTACTTCATCTATTTATTTATCTATTTATTTATTTATTTTTATTAAGAAATTTTTATTCATTTTACATACCAATCACAGATCCCCCTTTTCCTTCCTCCCACCCCTTCAGCCTACCCCCCAACACATCCTCCATTTCCTCCTACAAGAAGGTAGGGCCTCCCATGGGGAGTCAGCAGAGCCTCGTACATTCAGGAGAGATTTTTGCAAAACACTGGCATGGCAGTATAAATGTGGAAAATTCCCTTTGTTTTAGGCAGGAGGTACAGTAGCTACACAGGTATGCAGTAAGAAGTTAAAAGAGATGTTCAAGGAAAAAGAAGACTAGATAACTAGAATGGTGCATAAATATGGAAGTGATGTGTGGTGGAGAGTGGCAGGGAGGGTGAGTGATAACCTCAAAGACAGCAGGGTCATCTGAGGAGTGTGAATGTGGTACTGAGTTACACATGAGACGATTACAATTCTTGACCAGAGAATTATGGTCTGCCCTACAGTTTTTAAAGGTTATACTTCTCCAATATGCAGAATTTCCTTATGCAANAATAAAAGTGGGAAAAGACTGAGAATTAAACTATTATATTAAGAGTAACTAAACTTTGGGAACCAGGAAAACACAGCAAACAAGAGCAATGTTCTCTTAACACAGGAATAAATTCACTTGTCAGTCTTTTTGGTTTGTAGACAAAAGACTATGGTTCTTAAAAGATTAATAATACAAGCAACAGTGCAAATAGCATCAGCTAAAGGTTAGGTTTTATTCTATAGAAAGAAAATTGGCACATATTGGCTGACAATTTTTTCAAAGTTTCATTCAGATTCAAAAGTAAACCGATGGCCTNATAAACTGACAAGTCTTCCTGTGGCTGAGTCTCACTCAAGCTGAGCCACATGCTGGAGCATTCAGCTACCTTTACTTCTAATCAGANTACAAACTAGGGGGGCCCACAAAAACCATCTTGTTCCACAGTTACTAGAACAATGAACAGAATCCAGGAAAATACTAGAAACATAGTCATCTACATTCAATTAATCAGGGTATAAAAATTAAAAGAAACAACAGCAGAGAAANGTTGAGTGGAATAAAATGTCATCTTTAAAATACAATGCTTTCATGTCCTCAGGGACTTGGTGGTTGTCCCATTATTGGGGTGGCTTTATATAAATAGGGTATTGCTAAACAAAGAAACCCACTCAAGTGTCAACATCCAAAGATATATGAAGTCCTCATCACATAGGCATGATTGATTAACTGAATCATAATCCATATCCAGGAACTCAATCTCCAGGACTCTTCTCTTCTTAGTGTTCAGGCTAATACGTTTTGGTTCAGCATTCATGCTTTGTAATAGCATGGTTGGCCTTTTTTCAAGGCTATTCTCCACTCAGGACTGTCAGAAGTGGCTGGCAGTGCTTTAAGTCATTTTATCAGACTGAACTTTGAATAACAAACACACTCATCATGAGAAATTTCAAGAGTTTCAAAACCACTTACAAAAGGAAGATTTTTTTCTTTGACTAAGAGGAATTCTTCAATGCAGAGATTATTTATTCTACTATCAAAAAAGGTGGCACACATGACTTTAAAACATAAAA
>LZPO01045324.1:23269-38025 GCA_001675575.1 Neotoma lepida | reverse complement strand
TTTTTGGAGGAGGGGATGAGGGGTGGGTCGGTGGAGGGGGCAGAATGCTGGGGTGAGTGGGAGAAGGGATGAGAGGGAGATCTGTGGTTGGTATGTAAAATGAATAAAAAAATTCTTAAATAAAAAAAAAGAAGCTGGTCCTCTGTTCATGGGATGAAGAGACCAATGAGTTTTGATATTAACTCCATCACTGGGCTTCATATCTTTTCTAGTTCAATGTTCTCTCTCTCTCTTTCTCTTCCTCTCCCTCTTTGGCCCCTCCTCTCTCTCTCTCTCTCTCTCTCTCTGTGTGTGTGTGTGTGTGTGTGTCTTTACATTGCTTGAACAGTTAAAGTCAAAGATTCAAGATAGATTTTGGTTTTATCAACTCTACTTTTATAGTAGGTGGTGCCAAGGTCAGAAAATTTTAGGTAGAAATTGAGAATTCCTTTTAGTTGCAATTTTTCTCTCAGGGTATTGTGACTTCACTATTCGTCTAGTTCTTAAAAAACAGTAACTACTACTGGGTTTTGTCTTTCAAAGATATACAATGATATTTCAAATCTACCCTTTCAAGCGTGCAGATAATTTGGGATATTTTCAGTGAATATCTCTCCAAGATATCATCTAAGACATTATTTCCAAGATTTGTCCCACTTGCTTTTCATAAGTTACACATGCATGAAATACTATTCTTCCAGGATTTCTGGAGCATGTTGAGCATGTCATGCCTTTGGAACAGATACCAACCAGAAGTGAATTGCAGAGGTTCAAATTTAACTCACATGGGAATGGGTATCGTAGCCCAGATTATCCAGTATATATGCTGTATGGAACAACAACCATAAGGAAAAACAACCATTTTGTGCAGTTTCTAAGGTTGTAGCCTCCAACTTGTTCACTGCTTAATAATTAGCACCTGTTTATAAAGCAGTACATTTTTTGGACATTGCTTATCTCATTCCCAAGAGCTGTTGTATATTTCCAACGGATATTACACAATTAGAAATTGTTACATATGGCTATTGTCATGCAATTGGTAGCTGTGTTAGGTACATGTNTGACCATTCACTTATTCATTTACCTGCTTTGGCTACTAAGCTTCTATTTTCAATTTATATTAATAACATATAGTCTGGGTTGAAATTTTTCCTTTCCATTACTTCATTTCTTCAGTCCATACATCAAACTATCCTACTTCCTTCTAGCAGAGAATAAAGCATAAGTAGTTTCACTATGCTCTGTACATTTCTCTAAAACCAAAGATCTTACAGTTCAGTGGAAAATATCATTCCTTTAACTATCTGAAACTAATATCTCCTGAAATCTTAGCTCTTGATCTCTTACACCTGTGTCAAGTCAGCTTTCCAAAACTAACACTTCTCCATTTTGCTCAGATCTGTGAGCAACAAGATGCTTTTCCAATGGACTTTATTTTCTTATTGACCATTGTACTGTTTCTTCTTCAAAAGACAAAGCACTTAAGTCAGTTTCCTTAAAATTGTCTGAATGTTAGAATCATCAGGGGCCTTTAGAGACAAGTGATTTTTGACAGACGTCAAGAACAACCATTGGAGAAAAAATAATCTCTTCAATAAATGACACTGGGAATATTTAACTATTCAAGAGCAGAGGTTTTGAATGTAATACTTTCTCTACACATATATAATCAAAATGCATCAATGACTTAAATGTAGAATCTGAAATTACAAGTTCTAGAAGAAAGCAAAGGATATACTATTAGGTTAGGTGATGATNTTTTTATATGAATCCAGAAGCATAGGCAACATAATAATAGTAGACATTTAGAAATCAGGATTATAATCCTTGAAGCCTTTGCATTAAAAAGATGATTATAGCTCACAATAATTTACAGTATATTTTATGCATAACTAAGATGGAAGTGCTCAAAGCCTCCTCTCATAAAATAATGATAACAAAATAAAAACAATTAATTATACAAATTTAATCAGCACATATTGGTTCATGTATTTAATATCACAGTATAACTCCATTAATCTGTGTAGTGATTCTGTATTAATAAAAATGTTTCAAAAAAGTTAAAGGAGGTGGAAATTTTAACTACCCAGATTGGTTCTAATTCACTATATAGAGACTTAAAATTCTTAAACTGCAACACATAAATTTATACAATTGAAGTATTTAACAATACAATTTCCAACCAAGATCAAAAGTATTCTTTAAAATGGTGATTCTCAACCTGTGGTTGCAACTCCTTTAGGGGATCAAATGACCCTTTCACAGCGGTCTCCTAAAACCATCATAAAACACAAATATTACATTAATTCATGACAATAGTAAAATTACAGTTGCCAAGTAGCACAAAAATAATTTTATGGTTGGGGGGGGGTCATCACAACATGAAAAACTGTATTAAAGGGTCACAGCATTAGGAAGGTTGAGAATCACTACTTTAAAATATTCTTTGTCAAAACTCAGGTGTTCATAGATGTGTGGATTTACATCTGGGTCTTTGATTAGATTCCATTGATCCTCCTGACTGTTTTTATGCCAATATCATGTGGTTTTTATTACTTCAGCTCTGTAGTAGAACTTGAAATCAGGGATGGTGATATCTCCAGAAGTTCTTCTGTGTGTGTGTATGTGTGGTTTTTCAAGACAGGGTTTCTCTGTGTAGCTTTGGCACCTTTCCTGGAACTCACTCGGTAGCCCAGGCTGGCCTTGAACTCACAGAGATCCCCCTGCCTCTGCCTCCGGAGTGCTGGGATTAAAGGCATGGGCCACCACTGCCCAGCCAGAAGTTCTTCTATTGTACAGGATTGTTCTAGTTATCCTGTTTTTTTTCATATTATGTTAAATATTGTTCTTTCAAGATCTATAAAGAATTGTGTTGGGATTTTAATGGGGATTGCATTGAATCTGAAGATTGCTTTTGGTAAAGTGGCCATTTTTTTATGTTAATCCTACTGATCCAGGAGCATGGAAAATCTTTCGATCTTCTGATATCTTCTTCAATTTCTTTCTTCAAAGACTTGAAGTTCTTGTCATACAGGTCTTTCACTTGCTTGGTTAGAATAAGTGGATAATAGCTTTAAAATAAAAGATAATCATGCTACAATCCACAGATCCAGAGAGACTAGGTAACAAGGAGAGTACATAGGGGGACACTAGGATCTCCCTGGGAAGGGGATATAGAAGAGATTTCATGAATGGACTGGGGGTGGGTGGGATGGGAACATGAGCAGTCAGGATGGGGGTGGCAGGGATGGAGGGGAGAGTACTGAAAGAGAATACTGGGAAGATGTCATTTGGGGGTCAGGTAAAGACCTTGCATGATGGAATNTCCCAGGAATCTATAAGGATGACCTCAGTAAGGCTCCTAAAAATAATGGATATGTCACCTGAACTGGCCATCTCCTGTGACTGAATTGGTGCCTAGCCCAATTGTCATCAGAGAGGCTTCATCCACCAACTGATTGAAAAAGATGCAGACCTATAGTCAAACATTAGGCAGAGGTACGGAAATCTTGTAGAAGGGGAGAACAGATAGTAGGAGACAGAGGGGTCAAGGACACCCACGAGATAACTCACAGAATCAGCTAACCTTGGCTCATAGGGACATACAGAGACTTAACAGACAAACAAGGAACCTTCAGGGGACTGACCCAGGCACTCTGTAGATATGTTANAGTTGTGTAGCTTGTTCTTCTTGTGGGATTCCTAACAGTGAGAATAAGGGCTATCTCCAACTCTATTACTGGCTTTTGAGACTCTACTACTCATACTGGGTCACCTTGCCCAGCCTTAATACATGGAGAGGTGCCTAGTTTTACTGCAACTTGATATGCCATATTTTGTTGATACTCACGGGTGACCTGTCCTTTCCTAAATAGAAATGGGAGAATATTAGATTGTGGGTGTGGGGGTAGGGACAGAGGTGGTTGGGGGGGAGGGACTGGAATGAGAGGAGGGATGGGAAACTGTAGCCAGGATGTAAAATAAATATTAAAAAATATTCTGCACAACAGGTTCCAAGCTTTCTTAGTACAGCCCTTAACTTTGGTTTCTATGTCACTTTCTAATTTAGTCTTTCCATATGTCTGTGCCACTCTATTCTAACTGTACATGCATACAATGCTCACACATACAAACATACAGGCAATATCCTGTGGATATTGGTTCCTATGGTTTTGATAAAGAAGTCTGAGAAATCCCTTCACCTGCTATCTGCAGCCTGGGGCATTGGGAATAGCAGTGAGATAGTTTACAAAGTCTAATTCATTCAGCAGAATGTGAGTTAGGCATGGGCTGGCATGGTATAGGGAGCAGTCTCCTTGAAATGTAAGCAGCAATAGACAAGATCAGAAAATGAGTGTCCCAGGATTAAGAGATAAAATAAAAATCCCTTCTTCAACTTTTCATGTTTATATCCTGACCATACATTTTCCTAGTTCTTTCATAGTAGCAAAGTTAAATACCATATATTGGATGTGACAAACAACAGATATCNAGTGGGCAGCTGTTCTAGCTATGACCTTGAAGCACTGCCCCTAGTGAGGTAGCAGGTAACTGTTACACCTGCCTATGACCTTGAAGTACATGCGCCTGACATGGCTACTGGGACCCTTAAAGACCTGGAATGCATGTATGCAGCTCTCTTCGCTCCTTCATGGTTTTGGATGCTGAGACTAACCAGGCCGACCTTGGAAGAAGATGAACGTGGGACATAGCTCGGCTTTCCCGGACCCTACAATAAACACCTATAGTGAGTTACCCCCTAATAAATTCCCTTGCTCATTAAATAGACTCCGTGATTTCTCACATTCCAGACATTTATTTCAAAGTTATGGAGGTTGGAATACTAAGATTAAGGCAGCATGAATTTGAAAATCTGGTGACCACAGATAATCATCTTCTCAATGTGATCACCAGAGAAAAAAGAACAAAGTGTCTGTCTTACTCTTTTTTAAAAGATACCAATCCCATTGCTAGGGGAATTTTCCCCAGACCCACTCACCTACCAAAGGCTCCAACTATTATCACAGTTATGATACAAGTATTTCACAAGATGCACTATCAGCCATGGCACTGAAAGTGATACTAAACTGAAAGGTGAGGAGGAAAAGCATCCTTGTCAATATTGGAGATTTCACCTAGTTGCAAACGCTGGTTTTAAACATTCTGCAATTCTTGGTGTGTAAAATACTTTGCTACTAGACAACTGATTCAATTACCATCAACACTTGCATCTGAGGCTTTAACTTAGAAAAAGCTTGTGTACTGCTAGTCTGCTAGTGTGTTAGTTTACTATTCTACCATCCTACTGACTTAATAATAACAACAAAAAAACGACCTTTTCCCCTATTCTAAATGTCACAACTCTATAGTAATTTGCAGTGTCCAAGATTGGTTGTATTGGGAGGGCTAGTTCCTTCTACAGACTTTTTTGTGGTGATATGTTTTCTTGCCTATTTCAGCTTCCAGGAGCCACTGTCCTCTGTCTCTGACCTTCCAGCATCTTTAAATTGCATCACTTCTGTCACTACTTTCCCTCTTCTCACTTGTGCATTAGCTTTATTAGGATCATGGTGCTGATGCTGAGCCTATCTGCACAATTCAGGAGGAGACCTCCATTTCAGTGGCATTAGTTTCATCCACAATACCCCTTTTTGCTATCTGCTGATATAGTTACAGCTTTGCAGGTTAGGATTGGGAAATATATCTTGGGTTGATTATAGATATTTTGCACTTAATTATTCTTGCCAGTGACAACAAAAACAAAGGTGTCCTGATTGCTATTGTAGAAAACAGAAAAGAGTGAAAAGAAGTTACCTATAGTATTTGTTTCATTTTTCCATATGCAGATAATTTACTGGGCAAGTCAGAGGAANAGCCAAATATAAACACATTCAAATAGAATCCAGGATGATTTTCTCTTTTCATTATTTACAACTGATGCAGAGTCTGTGTTTTAATACTCTGAATATTTTCACACTTCAATTGACTAAACAAAGTAGGATTTAAAGTGGTAATTTCACAGTCAGACTGCATTCAAAATTCGGTGCATTTGATATTTAAGAGGTCACGAATAATGTCACTTTTTAATGATGTTTGAGTGTTTTTTGGATTTATAAACTCATCTGCTGTGATGTTATTNTCCAATGCAATAAAAGTTTTATTCCCCTGAAAGGCAGCATTGAAGGCAGCGGTCTCTAAACATTGATTTTCAGTCTGAGGTCCCAAGGTGATTTCACTTGTCTGAGATGAATGAGGAAAATATGGGGAAATGTAGCAGTTGCTCATAAAACTAATATGTTCAGTTTTATGACTCTCCCTCTCACTTAGATTTTACCAAAACAATATAAGAATGAAAATAAATACATCTATTCCCTTGAAAAATAAGGAAATTTATTAAAATTTACTGATTTTACTCATCAAATGGGTACATTACACAGAATGCAAATTACACCTTGATGAATTAAAAAAGAAGAAAGTAAGTTGGTTTCAGAAGTTAGCCATGAAGCATCCACTGAGGGAGATATAGTTTTTTTCTTATACATGTAGATGTTGACACAAATTGGGAAAAACAAAATAGTAAAGAGGCATATATGCTGGTTGTTAAATGACTGACACATTTGAAAGTTATGTTAAAATGGATACTTGCAAAAAGCTAAATTTTAAACTCCAAGTTTTCTTATTAAAGAAAGAGAGTGGATAGGCTGACAAGATGGTTTAACAAGTATAGGCATATGTTGCCAAGCTTGATTATTTGAGTTCTACCTCCAGAAACCACATTGTAGGAGAGAATCAACTCCCTTCAAGTTTTCCTCTGACTTCCACACAAATGCAGACATGAGAGCATGCCACTAAATAAATAATAACACAAATAAATAAATAAATTGGCCACATAGTCACAGGAGATCATTTTAAAAATACATGGAAGCAAAAAAGTGAAAATAAACGAAACCATATGTTACTTTTATTAGTGTGACAACTGACAAAGCAACTTAATAAGGGAAAGGTTTAGTTTAGCTCATAATTTGAGGAGACAGCTCCCCATGGTGGGTAAAGCATGGCAGGAGGAAGAGACAGCTGGTCACATTGTAACCATAGTCAGAAGTCAGAAAAAGGTGATTGGTGTTCTCAGCTCAATTCCTGTTTTATTAGATAACATCTACATTTAAGACCCATCAGTAAACTCAATATAGAAACTTTCTCTCTAATAGGAACAGTGATTTGTCTCCTAGGTGATTCCAAATCAATTTGACAATCAAAATTACTCATCACACATTGGGAGCCTACGGTTCTCCATGATTCACATGGACAGGGCATCTCAAGAAATCCTTCATGTCCTTTCTTTCTCCGAAGTTAGAGGAGCTTCATAAAAATAAGATAGTGTGAGGCACTTGTTGTATTGACATGGGCATAAAACTATCAAATTAATTAAATGAAATGACAATAATGTGGTTATGAGTATATCTTAATCTCAGTCCTAATAGGGTTTTATTTTGAGGCTTTACCTTGGAGTGCAGTTATCAGAATCCCAGCCTCTACTCCTGAGAAAACAATCAGAAGAATGTGACACAAAAGGTAATTTCAATGGGAAAAAATTAAAAGTTGGTTTGTGTGTATGTGTGTGTGACACATGTGAGGGAGGATGATTATCGATGCAATTCATAACACTTTCAGGAAGGTGCTTATCATTTGGAAAACGAGGNAACTGAGAGCAATAGGGGGAAATGGAAACATAAGTTATATACATAAATAATTTATAGTAAATGCCCTAAAAGGAATAAAGTGGAAATCTTTTTAACAGGCTTGGAAAGAGGACCAATCATGAAACAAAACGCTTAATAAAACCTGTGAAAGTTCTAAATATGGTCATATTTCCTTTNGTTCTTTTATTATTGTGAATTACTCTANAAAAACAGCAATCCTTAANAACACATTTTCAATAAAGTTTATAAATGTGATCGTAGGATGCTTACTGTTGTACAATTATTTTAATTAACATGATTCAAGTAAATTATCATTTTCAATTGCTCAAAAGAACACAAAACTATTAGAAGTCATCACAGAGATCTAGTTTAATCATTATTAATATAGTTTATTTGCAGATATTTAAAAAACAATGCAGAATCATATCTACGTCAAACAAAAATGACCTGATATGTTAAAATACTGATCAAAACAGTCATATGGGAAATTATTCACACATCTAGATATTGGCCAAGGAATATATTTTAGCATGACATCCCGAAGTCCCATATTTTCTCCGATTTAATTTTCAAGGTAAGGGACCCTGTTTTATATATGTGAGAAAAGAAACTCAGAAAGTGCAAGTGATTCCCCTCCCCAAACTGCCTTGTTAGTGTAACTGTGTGCAGAGCTCCTATCTTCATCTTCCAGTGCCCTTCTCACTTTGCTGAAGTGAGTTTCTGCCGCATTATCTTTTTGTTTCAGAAGAGAGATTTTTGTTAACACAACACAATGACTTACTTGATAACTACAGGCTTAATATGCATTTGAGAAAGCATTAAGCACATTACTGTCGTTATTAGGAGGAAAGCTTTTACTTCAGCTCCAACTTCCATTTCTCCCCTTTGTAATATAATCCCAGTTCTTAACCGGACAAAGCTCTGCTCAGTCAGCAGCTTGCAGTCAGGGAAAGTTCCACGAGTGTCTCTATGACAGCCTGAAGGTCAAAAGACTGGATCATCTCTACATCAGTCAATTCTCAGGAACTCAAGGATGTCAATCACTGGGAAAGATCAGCTAACCTATCTCAGCACCAAACTCTGGCTGATTTAATGTCCACAGCATCTGTTGTCAACAAAGGAAAATTGAGGGAGAAGAGATTCAATTTGTTAACTTCCATTCTCAGACAGTCAAGGCACACACTAGAATAAACACACTGTTTATTCTCTGGACTGGTGGCATTTTCCTGTTTGCTTTTATCTTGTATTTNATTTAGCTCAACAAATCTAACTTTTTTCTTTATCTGTTCTTTTGAGACTGAGAACTCTGGGGTTTTGCAAGGAGCTACTTGGATGATGCTTGCAAAGGACAAAAAAGCTGGCAGTGTATTGACAGAGTGGCATGAAAAATTGTTTCAGCACATAGCATTTTNGAAAAAAAAACTTTATTATGTTTTACCCTTAAGAAAAATGTGTATATTTCCATTATTGCTAAAAAAGAGTCTGATTTGCTTGTATTTGTGCTGTCAAAATAGATAGTGGCAAAGATTGTTTGAATTTGGAGCAAAATTATCTTGGTTTTATATTGTATATTGAGATGATTTAATATTCTAGACACGAGCTTGTTATTAAAATAAGGAGTATAATGAAAATTTAGTGTCAATTAGGATTATATGTAGACTCAGTAAAAAACTCAAAAGGTATATAAATTTATATTCTCACTAGAAGCAAATACCAAGCAGACAGATAAGGAGCCAGTGGTGTATCTCTGTTTTACCATTTGAGATCTCTAACTTCTAGTTAAAGAAAGTAAGAGAGAAAAAAGACTGTTGATGATGTAACAAGGGGCATATGGGTGCAGACTAAAGATGGCTTAGAAGCCAATATTTGTGTGTACTTACTATTTCCTGAGAATGAGGAACATGACATGTGGAGTAGAGGAGGACTACAAGTGAATGAGAAGCCATAGGAAATAAAAATATTTGCAAATCTAACTCACTTTACAGGACTCATATGTTAGAGATAGATAAGTATCTACAGTTTTGCATATTACAACATTTAATACTTACTTGGGATGATATCACAGNCAAATTTCAAGACAAACTGATATGTTCGTAAACTTCTGACAGTGCCTGTACACAATAAACAGGTAAGTAGATACTACTGATACATGCATTGTGGCTCAATATTCAAGTGACAAAATAAGGTTATTTTATTTATTTTTATATAGCTGTCTATGTATAATTTTTGTGTTGACTTTACATAAGGCGATGATAGAGTAAATGTCTATTTACCTCAGNTAAGACACATACTAGAGATCAACATAAGAATTCCATCTAAAACCAGCATGACTAACCAGTGAGTTTATTAAGATTATAGGGGTGATTCTATACAGGAGTATAGAAGAGGGAGTTTTTGCAGCAGCATGGGACCTCAAAAGAGCTGGATCACAACAAAGTCCCACTCCATCATGACAATGACCCTATGGAACCTGAAACATGGACATGGCATCCTTCCACTTCCTTCCGATCCCTTTTCCCCCAGCTTCACTTTGTTTACTTTTTCTTTCATTGAAAAGAGTTCATATTCGTACAATGTACTCTGATTATAGTTCCCCCTCCTCTTACTCCTCCTAGCCCCCATGCCCCTAGCCACACCCCTTCTATATATCNTTAGGAAACAAACAGTTAACTAAGTAATAATAATAAAATAAAACAAGATCAAGCAAAAACAAACAAGTCAGAATAGGACAAAACAATCAAACAAGAAAAAGAGCCAAAGAAAAAATACAAGAAACACATATAGACAAAGAGGCACACATATTCATATACAGGAATCCTATAAAAACCTCAAACAGGAAGCCATAATATATATGCAAAGGGCATGTATGTTCTGTTTTTTGTTTTTTGTTTTTTGTTTTTGTTGTTGTTGTTGTTTATTTATTTATTTATTGATGCCCTAAGTTAAATGATGAGACAAAGAACTTCCAAAGATGCCATTGAATTCCTTTTGTTTTGGCCATCTACTGCTCTGGATGGGCCTACCCTTAAGAGTGATTTGTTTCTCCAGTGAGACTTCCTTTGNAAAAACCAATTTTTTCATTTGTAAGTGGTTATCAACTGGAGACAACTTCTGGCTTAGGGATGGGAATGTGTAACCGCTTCTCCTTTCTGTTCTAGGACTATGTCTGGTATAGACCCTTGCAAGCCCTGTGCATGCTANCACAGTCTCTGTGAGTGTATCGTACACCAGCCCTATTGTGTCTGGAAGCTTTGATTCCCTCTTGCTTGTGATGGCATCCTCCTTTCAATTAACTGTCTACTTCCTGAATACAGCATTTCTCAAGATCACTTACAACTGAAGTGGCAGCAAGTAAGGTCTGAAATCTCAGGTGAGGATTCTGTGACTCTTCCTCTTCCTTTTAGTATGTAGTGTTGACAGTCCTCTATCCCTCGACCTAGTTATCACTGTGTTGTTCTATTGTTTCGTTTATATGGCTACCAAGCCAAGCATATCTCTACTCCCAAGATAGCAAGAGGGTTAAAATAACTGTAAACATGTTCAATTGTCTAGTGTTTTGAAATGATCTCAGGGTCCTATAATGTTAATTGTACATCAATATTACACATAGAATATAAATAGTAAATGTGTCTCCATACCTAATAAAAATCTAATACAATATTGTTGCTACAATAAAATAATATAAACTCATTATTTATTTGTGAACTAGAACTACTAAACCTTGCATTCACTGACACCAAACACTACCTTATGCCACTTCTAACGGAGGCTACAGAGTAAAGCCAATACAACAAGGGAAGACTATTATTGTTTTTACGTAGAGTTTGATTGCATTATAAAACAGATACATTTCTTCCTTCTACATACAGAAAAAAATATCATGTTTTCTAATCTCCTATGAACACTTTCATAAAATTTCATGAAATTTTAGAGTGGAAAATACACAACTGTCAAGAGAAAGAGTTAGTGTCCCTGTACATGTACAACTGTAACTCTGAACAACTCACTCCCTGCTCCAGTGCTTAAAGGTATATCAATGGGTAAGTAAATATCTTAGGTAAGACCNGGGGCGGGGGGTAAAATGTAATTTTCTTACCCTTAGACAAAATTGTCACCACCTCTTTCTCTCTCATTGGGTTACCATGGATAAGCCACTATTAGGCAAAAGTAGGTCTCATCTCAAGCAGTTCAGCTGTGTAAGTGTGCTGCCCTCAGGTTTTGATTTCCTGAAGGCTTTCTAAAAGTCTCAGACAAGATAAAAATCAAAACATACTCATAACTGCCAATCAAGATGAAAAGGAAAGAATAGGGGAAGAGGTATTTGAAAGATAATTAGTGGAAATATCCCAGAATTTAAAAAGAAGTCTGTCATCTGTGATGAATTTCTAAACAGTCTTACTAATAAACACACAGAGCAAGAAATAGGAGTGAAAAATCTGACAGAGATCAGAGGAATTAGGAANAAGCCACCAGCTAGCCTCACCTCACCAACACCACTGCTTCCAAAGAGAGCGAAACAAAGAGAGAGCGACTCCCTGTTTGAGCAAACTTTTTTTATGCCTGTCGATTCTGCTAACTCATTTCCTCTCTCCACCAAGCTACATCACTTCCTGTCTGTCTGCACAGACCTCCACAACTCTATGGCTGATGCTGGGATTAAAGGCATGTGCCACCACCTTCCAGCTTGTTCCCAGGTGTGACCTTGGACTCACTGAGAACCAGAGGGATTAAGGGCGTGTGCTAACATTGCATGACTTTTGGTTTTACTACTAGCAGCTGGCTGAGTTTTTCCTCTGATCCTCAGATAAATTTTATTGGGGGACACAGATAAAATATCACCACAGTCATCTGTTTCAGAAGTTCTGTAAACACAAGCAGGCAAAATACAGTGAAATCGGTCACACGCATGTATGAAGTGGAAAACTGGTTTACAATNAACAACATTTCTGCAGTGCATGAAAGAAATTAGTCACTTCAGCAGATGAAGCTGAATGAATTAGATATTGTTTTGGGAAAAAAATTAGCAAGTACCTCTGGACTATGGATAAGTCAGTCCCTGACATTGATAACCAAATATGAAAGATGAAATACCGAAGTTTCAAATAATATTTCATGTCAANTATATCTTAGGATTCAAAAGGTACATACCACTCAGCAGTAATATTATATTTAAAATATTAAATTCACTAAAACCCAATACCAAACTGGATATGGCAATGCAGAGATTTAATCCCAGCACTTGAGAAATACAGGCAGGAGGATCAGGAGGCTCCTCCTTTGCTACACCGAGAGGTCTTGGACAAGCCTCAGACATGAGAGTCCCTTTCTCAAACAAATAAACATAAGAAAATATTACTAAAGTTAAAACACAGACTTTAGAGTGGGTAAATATCTCAGTATTGCATGTATCACATAGAAACCTTGTGTCCAAAATATTATAGATGTATCATATTCCAATGCAATTATACATAACCTTGAAATTTCCCCATCTGAGGTCTATAGATCTACAACACAATTTGAGCAATAGTATTGTTCATCTATTTTATAATAGAGTAAACAAATCACTAATACATATATTGAATAAACANTAAAGTTCAATATTTAAGGAAATACACATTAAACATCAGTGGCATATTCCATTATTAAGTACAGAAAGCAATAACTGTAATAAAATATAAAAACTTGACAGTATAAAAATCAAGATTCCTGCAGTTTGAATCGCAGTACGACGGAAAAATGGGCGCCAGGATCTCGCTGTGAGTCTGCCTGGCCTCATCTCTTCCTCTCTTGTCCGCCTTCAGTAGGGTCCGAGATGGCTGGCGGTAAGGCTGGAAAGGACTCCGGAAAGGCCAAGACAAAGGCAGTTTCCCGCTCACAGTGAGCAGGCTTGCAGTTCCCTGTGGGTCGTATTCATCGACACCTGAAATCTAGGACAACCAGCCACGGACGTGTGGGCGCGACCGCGGCTGTGTACAGAGCAGCCATCCTGGAGTACCTCACCGCAGAGGTACTAGAGTTGGCAGGAAATGCATCAAAAGACTTAAAGGTAAAGCGTATTACCCCTCGTCACTTGCAACTTGCTATTCGTGGAGATGAAGAATTGGACTCTCTGATCAAGGCTACAATTGCTGGTGGTGGTGGTGTCATCCCACACACCCACAAGTCCCTGACTGGGAAGAAAGGACAACAGAAGACTGTCTAAGGATGCTTGGATTCCTTATTATCTCAGAACTCTAAATATTCTAACAGCTGTCCAGTGTTGGTGATTCCAGTGGATTATCTCTGTGAAAAACACAATTTTGCCTTTTTGTAATTCTATTTGAGCAGGTTGGAGGCTTAATTAGCCTTCCAACCAACCAGATTTCTGCATTNGAGTCTTAACCATATTTAAGTGTTACTGTGGCTTCAAAGAAGCTATTGATTCTGAAGTAGTGGGTTTTGATTGAGTTGACTGTTTTAAAAAACTGTTTGGATTTTAACTGTGATGCAGAAGTTATAGTAACAAACATTTGGTTTTGTACAGACATTATTTCCACTCTGCTGGATAAGCTCAATAAAGGTCATATCCCAAACAAAAAAAAAAAAAATCAAGATTCTGTATTCTGTGAGTTGAAGTGTATTTAAGTGAATCCATTCAGGAAAGCTGCTAAGCAATGTGTGCTTGTTTAGTACATTGTCTGATAAGGCAGTACTTGTATTTCTGCTTTTGTGCCTGTACTAGAAAAGTTTGNTGTTTCTATCCATTCCCTCTAGGAACTGTCCGATCTTACTTTCTCTGAAACAGCAATTTCCTCACTTTCCTACATGAGACCTTTTGTTCATGTGATGTGCCATAGGTACCTTCTTTAAATCAATTGTAGAATCTAGACTACTAGTGGCTTGAAGACTCTGGATTTGGGGATTCTGTCTCAATAATTACTGATAGGTGTAGGTAGTTGATGCCATGCAGCCTTGGTCACAGATCGGGATGCCTAGAGCTATTTTCTTACATGTCTGCCAAAGTTCTATAGTCAGAATGACTACCAATCACCCAAAGTGTTAATGTTGCACTCTTATTAGCTAGCTTCTCCTCTTTTT
>LZPO01045324.1:11758-23259 GCA_001675575.1 Neotoma lepida | reverse complement strand
GGATTTGCCTTTGAGAGAACCCAAAGTCAGACAATACTCACCACATACACCAATAATATATTCATATGTAACAAAACACATTAAACACTTATTATGGCTTAACTATTAGCAAGAATTCAAATTGGAAATAATGCAAATATCAATTATTAGTACAAGGAATAATCAATTTACTCGTGGTAATGCATTATACTATGAAGCAATGAAAAACAATGAATCATTAACATAGAGAATGACATTAATACACCTTACAGATATACTTAGTTCAAATAAAACTGACACAAGAGAATGCATAAACAACATACTTACAAATATTTTAATGGTCCAAGATGATGTGATAAAAATCAGAATAAGTATTACTACTGTGAGAGTCATTATTTGAAAGAAGTAATAGAAAACTATGTGGGCTAGAGATATAATTGCATTTTTAATTAGTATAGTGATAAAAATCAGTAAAATTTTATTGTCTTCTTCTTCTGTGTAGGTTTTACTTTAATACAGAATTTACTTAACCACACAAATAAAAGCACAAACTATGGGATGACTCATCCCTGAGAGGCTTGAGGGCCTGCAGCCCAAACAAGTAAAAAAGATATATTCTGAGAGCCAGCCTGGGTCAGCCTAGGGGCCTTAGCAACAGCAGCTGAAACATGAGCTGGAGACGACCTGGACCAATGAGAGGCAGCAATGTCATACAAACAGATGCATATTCATCAGACCTTCCCCCAGGGTGGGGTGGAGGGTATATAAGGCTTACCTCTTCCTGAGTAAACTGAGATTCTTGTTTCGACATTCTCCCGGAGTCTGTGTGTCTTGACTTCGTGCCTACTTGGCCCCCTCCCCCATAAAGGGAACAACATAGGACCCCTGCTACAACAAATATCCTACTGTCAAGCATGATTATATTTCTACTTTAATATGGAGATTTCTATATTTTTTCCAGTTTTATTACCTTTGTTGTGACAAAATGTGGCTTAGGGAAGAGAGAGTTTATTTGGATTAGGATTCCAGATTTCTCCATTATTACAGAGAAATCAAAACAGGTACTTAAACATCACATCTATGTTAAAGAACAGATAGGAAAAAACACAGCCTTGATTGTTGCTTGCTTGCTCTTAGTTACCTTTCTAGGCTCTATACTCTTCAGGACCTCTGGCTAGGGAATTGTGGTTCCCACAATGGGCCATGTCATCCTATATCAATTACCAATGAATTCCTAACAGCTATCCCCAAAAGCCAATCTAATCTAGAATATTCCTCATTAAGACTCTTAAAAGAATGTTGAAATCTTTTAAGATTTTAGGAATCAGCTGGATTCCTAACATTCATTCTTCAAGCTAATTCTCTCTTTATTTCTCTCTTCCCCCGTTCTTCCTCTACACCTCTACACCTACACTTTGATCCTCCTCAAAAATACCTCACTCCATCTTTCATCTTGTTTTTCTTCATTCAATATCATCTTACTCTTTTACTAAGATATTTTAAGTTAAAAATTACTGAAGAAAGTTATCAAATCTCATAAACTTAATCATAAANATTCAGTGGTTCTCATGGGACAATATACTCCAAGAAACTGATTTAAAATATTATGGGATTTTAGAAATAAGAGGTGTAAAGTGAAACACTATCCTCTCAATCTGGAAAATTCCTTAGAAATTAAGAAAATTGTGCCTTGAGCTGGCTTTTTGGAGCCNACTACCTGTGGTGGGATAACTTGCACGGCCTTGATGCANTGGGAGGGGCTTGGACCTTCCTCTACTGAATGTACCAGGTTTTGCTGACTCCTCATGGGAGGCATTACCTTGTGGGAGGAGGGAATGGGGGTTGAGTTGATGGGAGAAGTCTGGAGGGGGAGGAAGAAGGAAGAGAGGGGAATCTGTAGTTGGTATGTAAAATGAATAAAAAAATCCTTAATTAAAAAAAGGAAAGAAAATTGTGTCCATATTCACCAAGCCAAACCAAATCAAGTTTATCTTAAATTGTTTCTTTGAGATTAATAATGCAGTTTACTTTTTGAGAAGTGTTCTCATTAAAATACCTCAGGTATTTTATTACTATTTAATTACTGTCCACACATCTCCAAGTTTTTTGTTACTTCAAAGTATTTACTCCTAGCTTTTCAGAAATATGGGTAACAATAATATGCACAATAATATATATTTAACCAATCACAATTGCTGTGTTCCAGACTACAATAGAAGACTGTCTCCATGTAGGTGCATCACAATGACATCTATGTGGTTGGGTAAGAAGATAATATGAAAAACTCCAATGAAACTACAGTGCATATCAAATAGAACCAACTAAGATATAGGCCAGACACATGTAATTAAATAAAATGTCATCTAATGGTTCTTATTTCTGAATCAATTAAGATCCCTACTTTGTGTTTTAGTGTTTTATATCTGGTAAACTAACACTGCTACATCTTTTCTATTATTTCCCTAGTTTTATTCTGTACTGTAACATGAGTGGTTATACCCACATAGGATGGCTCATAACTGCCTGTAACTCCAGNTCCAGGGATATCTAGTAACTCTGACCTCAGCAGTCACTAGCATTCATGTGAATGCACTTATTCTCACACACAAAACACATATTTGCAAATAATATTAATAACAATAAATAAAGAAACTGACATTAAATTTGAGCCAGGATACTTTTTTCTATAAGAAGGTTGGTGAGATAATGTCTAAAATTATGAACTAAGACATGTCAATTGAAGTGTGGAGAGNTGAAATATGATTGCTATTCCTTCCTTAAAACCTAATGTACTAATAAAAGCCATCGAAATAGTAGGACGTTTTGTATACAGTTTAAAAAATTCACATATGTCTAACTGCGTTTCTGACTTGTTCATTCTCTGGGAGTCATTAAGATGATGATAGATGATAAACAGATGATAAATAGACAGATAGAATAATAGCTGATTATCTCACATCTGGATCACAACAGCTTCATATACCTGCATGAGATGAGGCACAAGATCTTGATTATAGAACATTGGACTTGAGGCATAAAAGAACTACCATCCCTAGAACTGAAGAGATGGCTCAGAATTTAAGAGAGCTTACTGTTCCTACAGAGGATCCAAGTTTGGTTCTTGGCATCCATGTTAGACAACTAACATAACTGCCTGTGACTCNAGCACAAGGGGCAAAGGTAGGTTTGTCCCTTGCTTCTAGCTTCTGAGGGCACCTACATTCATCTGTTCATACTCAAACACTGACACATAACCACACACACAATTAAAATAATAAAAATAAATCTAAAGTTTACCACATCATTAAAAAACAATTAGAATTTGCATTTCTATTGATGTAGAGAAAATTAATTAAATGTATATGGAGGTAAAAAAGACTATCCATAGGAAAAACAATCTGGAGCAAAAAGACCAGAGCTGGTCGTTTTGTAACGGCTAAATTCAGGATACAACTCAGCATCATAGTAACTGAACAGCAGGGTATTGAGATTAAAACAGGCATGTGAACAAATAAAACAGAACAGAGAAGCCAGAAATAAATCCACACAACTTAAGACAAATGATCCTCAACAAAGGCATCAAAAGTGTACAGCAGAGAAACAGCAGCCTTTCAACAAATGGTGGTAGGAAACTGAACCCCTACATCTCATTCTATATAAAAATAAACTCAAAATTGGATCAAAGACCTCAATGTAAGGTGTGAAACTGGAAGTACAGTAAATGGAGGGGAAGCACTCAAGAAGCTGTCATGCTCAAGGTTTTGCCTCAAGGGACTCAAATATCACAGGAAACAAAGGCAAGATTTAACAAATGTGCTTAAATCATAGGTAAAGGCTGCACATCAAAGGGGAAAAGTCAACAAAATGAAAAAAAATTACAGAGTGCGAGCTATATTTTTAACAGGAATTTGATAAGTGAAACACAGAATCAACTTTTAAAAATAAGGCTCAGGGAACATTGCAAAAAAATTAAGAGTGAAAAGATCATAAAAGCCAGAGGATCAGAGGGTTTGCTGTGAGATTTTGTCTCCTAGAGATTTTGTCTCTTAGTAACATCAAAAGCTAAACAAAAAAGTTCTCATCAACATGACTTTCTCAANATGAGTTGACCAAGGACAATGATAGACATAGATGAAGGAAAGCCTACAGAAGCTTCAACCCTACACAAGGAACTACAGGAAAATGAGGAATGCTGAGAGTGGATGAAATGGTCTTCTCACATAACAGTACACAAATTGTTTTTCCAATTTCAAATGGTCAGCCTTAAAGAGAAACGCACAAGTAACATAGAGACTGAGCAAACTATATTTATGATTATATATACTTATATCCGTATATATTTTTGCAAGTATCAACAATCACTGAAGAAAGAGAGACTATGAATTTGAATAAGAGCAAGGAGGGGTATATGGGAAGTTATGGAGCAAACAAAGGGAAAGAAGAGATGATATAACTATATTAGAATTTTAAAAAGAATAGATAACTTGAGAAAGAAGTATTATTTCAACATGGGCAAATACACTGAACAGATATTTCTTTTCTCTAAAGAAGAAATAGAGATAGCTAAGAAGTACATGAAAAATTGCACAATAGCATCAGCCACCATGGAAATGCAAAAACATGAGTAAAAAACCTGAGGTACAATCTCACCACACTTAGAATGTCTGGTATCCAAAAACAAAAATAAGAATGGGTATTGATGCATAAGAAAAACCTATTGCACTGTTAGTGGCAATGTAAATTGGTATCGTTACCATGGTGAACANTGTGAGGGTTCCAAAAGTCCTACATGATCCAACCATCCCAGTCCCAGATTTCTAGCTAAAGGAAAGCAAATTAACAAACCAAGGCATAGTCACATACCTATGTTTGCTGCACCACTATTCAAAACATCTAAGTTATAACATCATGTTAAGATCCCGTCATGAGGTAGATCTATATACATACATTTATAGAAAGGGGCCATAGATATAAAAAGTAATAAAAATAGTACAATAATGATAAAGATTAATTAAGATCTACTATATTTAGCAAAATGATAGTAAAAGGAATGAATAAACTAGACATAGAAATATTCTCTCTCATATGATAAAACCAAAACAGCTTGAATTAAAANTAAAATAATGATTACTAGAGTCTAGGAAGTATATGTGATGAGGGTCAGGTGGGAAAATGTTGCTGGGTATAATCAATGCACACTGTAGGCAAATAAGGAACAAGCATACTCAACTTCATTAACATATGTGATCAATCTATGTTAAGTACAATAAGAAAATAAATATATACTGCTCCCATTTATATCATATGGGCACTGGGAAATGTATACTATGAGGAAGATTATCAAACATAAAGAAAGTAATTTCTACAGGGAAATAAGACTAGAATAGATGGAGATTGCTTTATACAACCACAAACTCACACACCTGCCTTTGAACTAAGCCAGTCTGGGTAACTGCTGAGATTCTCCAGGTAGAGACACAATGGCAAAGAAATACTGCTTCTTTCTTGCTGCAGACTAGTAAACAAAACCCACAGAGCTACAGCTCTTAAATACACAAGATCTCTCCTTCCATCTACTTCCTGCTGCTGTGGTGTGTCATCATGTTAATCACAAGAAATCTGTGCTACAGAGTCCCTGCAGGCAACCATGCAAATGCAGTCTTTAAAACTCAGGGAAACTCAAGACACAGGAGTCAAACTTGAACAACAGGAAGTAGAACCTAACTATGGATCCAGTGGGAAACTTTCTCTTACCTACCTTGGCCCTCTTCATCCTGCCAAAGGCACTTTCACAGCAATGCAGCTGAAAGGCACTTGTAAGGCTGCTCAGAACCATGATTACAAAGATGAACCGAATCCTTAGAACTGAACATCATTGCACTGACCTATTCCTGCCTGCATCTCTCCCTTGTCCCAGACTCCTACAATTGCCAGTATGCTTCCCAATCCATAGTGTTGTATGTTCCACCACCATTAATTTTTTTCTAGACCACAGGGGAAAAAATCACAAATCTGGATGCTTCATGTGTATAAGATGTATAAATACAACTGCATTGCTGAGAAATTAACAAAAACTGGAACCAAAGTGTTAAGATTTCTATCTCTCTAATTAAAATAAAAACCTGCTCCTATAAAAACTCTTACATGGCAGAAATCTCATGAAATAAAGGGTAACACCCTCACCAGCTATGAGCTGAAAATAAAATGACAAACCACATAAATAAAAGAGCTGACACAAGTGAGAATCAGCAACGCAAAAATCCAGGAAAAGAGCCTAAGATTAGAAAACTGTTATGGGTGGTCTATTAAATGTCTGTAAATATTTTCATCATTTCTATTTATTACTAAGACCTACTAATTCATTTAATTTTTTGTATCTGATTCTGCAAGTCTTCAACACATTTACAAATCTTTTGATACCATCCATAGAAGCTAGGACAGGTCTCTGAAGCCTCCCAAAGCTTCTCCATCACAATTATCACTGCTTCTTACTCATATGCTTAATAGCCTAACATCACTAGTTCTAGAGTCCTGTCCTGTGTCTATAAGCCCAACATCTGGTAACTGACTCTCAGGGATATTAGACATAATTCTAGACCCCACATCCCCATAAAGTTAATAATAGTGTCCCTTTCCTCCATTTTTTCACCTGCTTTTTTATCCAGCCCTTCAAATCCTTTTTACTCTTTAAGGACTGACCCCAGTTCACATATTGTGGAAAATATCCTCAGGCATGAAACCCAGGCACATGTTGGCAGATTTTTCTCAAGGATCTGCTCTCTATATGATCTTCCATCTGGGAGAGATGCCTCCTAGATTTCCTTCATGTGTATAGTTGCTTATAATTTGAAATAACATCTAAAAGCAGTTCTCAACTGTGACTAAAATAAAGCAACTGTAGAACTGTGCTTAAAAACAAAGCATCAACAGCAATATTAGGGTGGGAATGAAATAATTAGTCCTGTGTACTTGACTAAGTAAGTTACTATGCACATTTATATTTTCTTCCATCCTAANTTAGAGAAGAATNACAAATGGGACTGGAAAGTTTGCTCAGAAGTCAGGAGTGCATACTCTTCTTGCAGAGGTCTTGAGTTCAATTCCCAGCACCATGTCCTCAGGCATCTCACAACCACATGTAAACTCCAGGTCCAGAGTGATCTACTACATTTGACTTCTGCTGTCACCTACACTCAGATACATGTACTCACACACACACACACACACAGATAGACACATACACATAATTAAAAATAAAAAAGAATAATAAAAATGAGTTTTGGATAAATTAATACATTTCCGAAAAAATGCATGCACACACACACACACACACACACACACACACACACANCATAATTAAAAATAAAAAAGAATAATAAAAATGAGTTTTGGATAAATTAATACATTTCCAAAAAAATGCATGCACACACACACACACACACACACACACACATACATAGGAAAATCTAGAGCAGAAACTGCCTCTATGATATCTTTAAGATCATTTGTTTTGAAAATGTAAATTTTAAAACAAATTTTTATTGGTAATTGCTAAGCAAACTCTCTCTCTCCTTCCCTCCCTTCTCCTTCCTTCCCGCTTTTACTCCTTTAAGGTTATTTCTTGCCCCTTCATAGCTGCCTTTTGGTTCTGATCCCTAATCTGAGCCCTGCTCTCTGCTGCCTTTGATGTTGTTTTGCCCTGCAGAACTCTCTTCTCTTGGTATTGCTGAAAAGCAAAATGAAGGCTCCACCTTCTGCAGTAAATGTGACATACCAATTTTCAGAAAGGATTTGAATAGTAAACACTTGACACAATTTATTTCCTTTTAAAGTGTCAGACTCAGAGGTTCCCCTGAGCCCAGGTTTGAATATTTGAAAACTTCCTTTATGTCTTTCAAATCTTGACAGGCGTGGGGATTCAGAACACTCCAGCAATATGTCAAACTGNNTCAGTCCCTCAGTCTTTCAGTCTACAGGAATGATGAAGACTGTCTTTAAGATGAGTTCCCAGAGAGTGATTCCATCAAAGTCAGTACAAACAAGAATTCTTTCCCCAAGCATTCAAAAATTCACAGTAATTGGACCCAGAAATGACTTAGGTCAGCCAATCAGTTCTCCATCTTCCACTATTCACCCCATAACCACTGCTTTCTAGAAAAATCAGGCATGAACTATGATTTTTAGTCCTTGAACTATTGAGAAATTAGAAGTTAATGGATAAATATTTATATCAAAATGTACCCTGTATATTTTAATTACATTTGAACTGAGAAGTATGCTGTCAATACAATAATCTGAGATAAATATCTCACAGAATCTCTGAACTCTGAAAGTTGGACCCTTTTATTCAGTGCCCAAGCTTGATAATGTATTAGCTATGTGGATTTAGCAAATTTATATAACCTCATTTGTGTCTCTGGTTTTCATTATCATTAGCAAAAAGATGATGATTCTCTATTATGGAACTGTTTGACATTTAAGTGAACTTTTAAGTACATGGAAAATATAAAAATTCAATGTGTTATCAATATTTTCATCATCCATAACTTTATGATTATAATTATCACCACCATATATTGATTAAAATATTTTACTGTCTCTNGGAAACCAGTAACTATTTTCAGTAAATTGGGGTTAAAAAACTTGTCTTCTCTGAGTTTTTCTGAATTAGTAGATTGCTCTCTTTCTCTGTATAGCAGCTGTATTATCAGAAGAATAAACCACAGATAAAATGCAAGAACTTCATTAGTTTTCATTGAACTCACTTATATCACACAACAGATTGCCAAAATTAATGGTAATTTACTTTAAATATCATAAAAGGATAGTCACTAATTATTCAATGAATGATTTTTACAAGAATACATACACATATTATATATATTCATTTCAACTTAATAATGAGATACTATGATTGCTCAAGCAACTGTCACATGACTTTTCATAAGGAGACATGCAGAGAATCAATGCAGATAGAGAGGGCACTGAAAAACCAGAGAAAGTCCATCCACCTCAGCTTGATGACCAAATCATTTTATCAGGGTTACTTACAGGATAGGCAATTCACAGGAAATATCATTANCATAAGTATCAGTATAGCATGAATAATGACTCACAAGAGCTGCACCTACTATAGAGTCCAGCAAATGTTAGTCAGTTTTTAACCTCCCATATTCTCTAGCACCTCTTCCTCAACACCTCATACAACTAGGGCAGTATTACTTTGCAAATGATGCAGGAAAAGGTGATGACTGGAATATCAGAGAGAGTCTGGTAGCCCTGCTTCTTCCATAAGGGAGTGTTAACAGCCTCATTATCATTAAATAGATCTAACTACCAGTATATAATTCAGCTTATTTTATTATCATTACTGTGGGTCTTCTGTTAGTCACCACAACATCTCTGCTTCATGATGTTGATGGCCAAGTCATGTCTGGAGGTAAAGGGTTAACTTCAACTTAGCTGACCTGCATATTGGCACACACGCACGCGCACACGGATAGACACACACACACACACACACACACACACACACACACACACACACACATATTCTTGTGAATGGCTCACTAAGCAGGATTTTATGATTTATATTTCATTTTCTTTATATAGAAATACTGCTACAAACAGCTCCCATCTCTACTAAGAATGAAAATCAGATTCTTACCTTCCATCTNCTATACAAATGCCACTAACATATTTTAGTAACGGAACTAATCAATATCCACATAAAACATCATCCTCCTCTACTTTCTATGGCTTGCTTTCTACTTGCTGTTCACTGTAAAAAACAATCCCCCACACACAGAATGAAGAATACATGGAGGATGAGACACTGGGAATTTTCTGGACCCACGAAATCTCTTTCCAAAGATAAAGCAATGTACAAAGACATGCACCAATGAAATAATTGCTGTGGAGGACTTAAAAGAAGAGTAAAGGTGGCACTATGGAGGGAGTCCTAGTTAGGCTTCTGTGCAGAACAGCAGGGGCGATCTTAGAGCAGAAGAGGGGGGATTAAAACGGTGCAGATGCCAGTCCCTCTTCCGTGTCTCACAGTTGTTATTAGTACTCAATTCCTTTCAGTGTGTGTTAAACGAGAATTTATGTCAGGGGATGTCTCAGATTCATGTTTATACTCATTCCAATGTTTACATTAGTAATTTCTCATTCTTAATTATTCATTTTTACATTCAAGCATTTGGAGACCTAGTAATGAAGAATGCCCAGCAAAGAACATTGAGGAATTAGCAACAAGAATTGGAAAAAACAAGCAAGCAAGCAAACAAACAAAAACAATGACTGATGTCTTCACAAATAATCAAAGAATGAGAATAAGTGGGCTTTATACAATGAAGTCTTCCACTGAATTAAATAACTTTGAGGACAGTGTTTACTGAGTAGTAATTTTTTGAAGAGTTATACTGGCTTGGNTTTTCATGTTAGTCCCATTTTGAATTGGGGCTTATACATGTGGAACTAGGTCAGTGGTTGAATTTGGTTTTTGTTTGTTAATTTATTATTTTGTCTTAAATCATCTTTATTATTCCAGAGGAGAAAAGAAAGATCAAAAGGATTATGTTGTTGTAACTTATTATGTTGGTATATTGTTTTCCTATTCTATATGGAAGTTCCTGGCACCAGGCTAAATCCCGTTTGCTGAATTATGCCTTGAGTGAGGCTCTTGACGTTCCTTATGTAGCTCCCAGCAGTCTGTCTCGCCTCTAAGCAGTCCTATGTAGTTTTTGTTCCTCTCCCTCTCCTCTTCTTTTTCTCATTCATTCTTTTTTTCAGACTGTTTCACAAACATAAGCCCCACCTAACCAGTAACTTGCATAGATGAAGCTGGCCTTTAACTTGAAGCAATTCTACTGCTTCTGTCTCCTGAGTACTGTCATGACAAATGTTTACAACCAAGCCTGCCAATCAAAGGGATTAAAACAGAAAAATAAATAGTTCTTTACTTTATCGGAACAAACCATCAGTAATTTAGAGGAGGAGGATATCCCAAGTTCATAATATGTAACGGATATATTTCATTTGAGCCATTTATTTGGTTTTGGTTTTGTTTTTCAAGACAGGGTGTGTTTGTGTAGTCTTGGCTGTCCTGGAAGTAGTGTTGTAGACCAGACTGGCCTGAAACTCATAGATACCCACCTGCCTCTGCCTCTCCAGCGCTGGGATTAAAGGTGTGCAACACCAGTACCCAGCTCGAGCCATTTCTTAAAAGAAGGAGATTCAATAACAAAAACATGTCACACAGGTTGAGAAAATGGAAACCCTTAATCAAGTGGTCGTCTACATGTAAAATAAACTAGCTGCAGTGGAAACAAGAAGTAATGCAAAATACACAGAAAAAGCATTTTTGACTTCTTAAAAGGATTTCTACTTCTTAATAATATCCTTCTGCAAACAATGACCATATGAAATTTGCAGGTAAATGGATGGAACTAGAAAATATCATCCTGAGTGAGGTAACCCAGACCCAAAAGGTCAAACATGGTATGTACTCACTCATAGGT
>LZPO01045324.1:0-10623 GCA_001675575.1 Neotoma lepida | reverse complement strand
AAAAAAAATGTCCTTCTGCATTCTGTTATAACATGTTCTCTGTGAGAACTAAGTGCCAGTAAGCCATATTCTGTGTTCAGTAATTTCTTCACAAATTATTTGAGAAATTCTTGGTGCATCCCTTGAATCATAGAGGAGCACTGTTAATTTAACCTGAGTGAATCAAAATGATGGAAGTCCTGGTACAATTAAATCGTTACTTCCTTACAGTACAAGCTAATGATTAATTTATTGATAGCACAGGTGTAAAAGAATCCCCTAAGTCAACTTCCCTGATTCTAAAAATGTAAAGACACAACACAGCTGTGACTTTGGATTTGTTACTTCACATAGAAAATGAGAACAGTTTCTGTTTTCCAACCTGTGTACATATTCAGGAATATTTATGCAGTTTTTCAAAATTATTTATATGCTTTTCACATGAATATATTTTAAGCTAAGTTGATTCTTGAGGGGGGTCCCTGCAGGTGTCGAATCAGACAGTGAACAGCAAAGAGATAAAAATGAAAACCCAATTTAGATTGACTTTGTCAACCTGGACCAGACTACAAGGAGTCTAATGCCAGGCGGTTCATTGTCAGTGTATTTAAAGCACAGTACAGTTTGGGAAAATGTTTCCAGGCAATAGTCATTCCAATTCCAGGTGCATAATAAAGCTTAAGATGTGGCTACATAGAAACTCTTTCACAAAGTACATGTGACCATGAGGGTGGGTTCTATAGCTAAAAGCCCTAAAATCTAGTGTGATCTCTGACCTATAGCATAGAGTTCAGCAGGCTATAAAATACATGTGACATCTCCCCTAAGGATGATGGTGCTCTAGGGAGGGAAGAGTCTGGGGTAATCATCTTGGGGAATTTGCCTGCAGTCTGCCTCTCTAGCAAAAGATGTGTGAGGTCTGCCTCCACAGCTAGCAAAATGGTCACAGAATACCAACATAATCCACTCTCAGCCCTCTGGGCAGGAAAACAGGTATTTTATCTCCTCCATTAAGAAGAAGCCCCTGTGTTTTTAACATCCCTGGTTTCCCTAGAAATCTGTGGGCACAAAGAGGCACAAGGACCTTTGTGCCCCCAACAGATTCTGAAGTTTTCATTAAGATTATGTTACAGGATATTCTGTGATTCATAGTTTTAAAGTATTGCTGGATGATCCAGGATATTATTCCAGTGATAGACAACATCCGACTTAATGTAACTTCTCCTGCTCTACAGAAATTGTTCCCAATAACCCATTGTTTTCTCCATGTGGGTGATTCCCTCACCTACATTTCTAACCTAGCTTTCTCAGCAGATACTCAGATCTTTAGTTCTACCTCCAAATAGGGTTTTGAATAGAAGTGGCTTGATGAACTCAAGTTCTACAACAACCCCATGAGAAGGCATTAAAGGAAACACATAGTGTTCAAAGATCAGAATTCTGTGGGCATTGTGCATTTCAATATTTTTGGGGGGTGGGGTCTCAATATCACTGGTTGGATTTGGTTGCATTTCAATAACACTTTTAGGTCTGGTTTTCTCTGTGTGTTTGATAATAATTGCTTTCTGTATTTTAATCTAANGACAATTTGAAAATACTTCTATTCTAATTTTGTGTATTTTCCTAGGTCTGAAATAATTTTCTATCTTTGTATTTTCTAAGGAGGCTTTAAGTGTTAATACATACTAGTTTTCATATTTCTGTGATTGATTGATAGAATTACTGACAAAATGCCTACAATTATTGACCCTGAAAAAAGGCTATTAAATACTGAGTAGTTTGCATGGCCAGGATTGATAGATTTGTTGATCATGACCCCTGGAAAATGCTTCCTAGGAACACAGAAAAAAATTATAATTATAGATTGTAGGTAGTAGTAGAATTCATTGATACAGCATATGCTTAGCACAGAGGATTTGAATTTACAAGAAAAGAGAAAGAGAGAGTGGGGGAGATTGGTTTTGACTTATAGACCCATATTTCATTTAGTAATATCCATATTGGCCATTATGATACATATAATAATTGCACAAACAAAAAGTGTTGATAAGTGTATGAAAATATGTGACAACACAAAGAAGGTCTTAACCAATGCCAATCTTAATAAAAGGTAATTATTTAAATAAGACTCAAATGCATTCTTGCCAACACCTTAAGAACTTTCAAAAGCTGGATAACACAACTTGTACCCCAGGGAAACCACAGACACTAATATGAGACGGAAGCAGGATTTCAGTGTGTTCCTGCAACATTCTTCAAATATGAAGCTCTCAGAAAAAAAAAATATATTTTTACTGCTTTGCTTTTTTTAAAGATCTATTTCAAATGTGCCCTCTTTGAAATANTCCTCATGGTTCCTATTAGCCAGATAGGACATTTTGTCCTTTGAAAACAAACAAAGAACTTAGTTTTTATGGCATCTGCTTTACAAACAATCACTATGTAAGTATATTCTCCATTTTAGAAGCATAAGTTCTTTCACTATCTAGGGATATGGTTCATGGAAGAGATATTTGGATTAGCTTCCTATGATTAAACGTCTGGGATAATAACTATTAAAAGGAAAGATTTATTTTTGCTTACCTTTTAGAAGTTCCATTCCATGGACCATGCAANGCTGTTGCTTTGGACTCCTAGCAAAAGTGACATATAACAGTAGAGATTGAATAAAGTCTGCTCATCTCTTGTTCAGAAAGAAAAGGGAAATAGATAAGAATGGAAAGAAAAAACAGATCGACAATGCCTTTAGAAATCATGTCTCCCACCAACAGTGGAGGAGTGTTCCCCTTGTTCCGCATCCTTTCCAACATAAGCTGTCATCGGTGTTTTTGATCTTAGCCATTCTGACAGGTGTAAGATGGTATCTCAGAGTCATTTTGATTTGCATTTCCCTAATGACTAAGGACATTGAGCAATTCCTTAAATGTCTTTCAGTCATTTGTGATTCTTCTGTTGAGAATTATCTGTTTAGATCTGTAGCCCATTTTTTAATTGGATTGTTTGGTATTTTACTGTCCACTTTATTGAGTTCTTTATATATTTTGGAGATCAGCCCTAGTCAGATGTAGGGTTGGTGAAGATATTTTCCTATTGTGTCTTATTTACTGTGTCTTTTGCCTTACAAATGCTTCTCAGTTTCAGGAGGTCCCATTTATTAATGGTTGCTCTCAGTGTCTGTGCTACTGGTATTATATTTAGGAAGTTGTCTCCTGTGCCAATACATTCTAGGCTACTTCCTACTTTCTCCTCTATCAGGTTCAGTGTAGCTGGCTTTACATTGAGGCCTTTGATCCACTTGGATTTGAGTTTTGTGCATGATGATAGATATGGATCTATTTGCAATCTTCTACATGTTGACATCCAATTATGCCAGCACCATTTGTTGAAGATGTTTTTTTTTTCCATTGTACAGTTTTTGGCTTCTTTGTCAAATATCAGGTGTTCATAGGTGTGTGAATTAATATCAGGATCTTCAATTCAATTCCATTGGTCTACATGTCTGTTTTTATGACAATACCAAGATGTTTTCATTAGTATAGTTCTGCAGTAGAGCTTAAAGTCAGGGATGGTGATGCCTCCAGAAGTTGCTTTATTGTAAAGGATGGTTTTAGATATCCTAAATTTTTCTGTTTTTCTATATGAAGTTGAGTATTGTTTTTTCAAGGTCTGTGAAGAATTGTGTTGGGATTTTGATGGGAATTGCATTGAATCTGTAGATTGTTTTTGGTAAAATTTCCACTTTCATTATGTTGGTTGATGGGAGTATAAACTTGTGCAGCCACTTTGGAAATAAGTATGGTGACTTCTCAGAAAATTGGGAATCAATATATCTCAAGATTCAATGATACCACTCTTGGGGATATACCCAAGGAATGATCAATCATACCACNAGGACACTTGCTCAACTATGTTCATAGCAACATTATTCATAATAGCCAGAACCTGGAAACAACCTAGATCCCCCTCAACTGAAGAATGGATTAAGAAAATGTGGTACATATACACAATGGAGTACTACTCAGCTATAAAGAACAATGACATCATGAAATTTTCAGGCAAATGGGTGGAACTAGAAAAATCATCCTGAGTGAAGTAACCCATATACAGAAAGACAAACAGGGTATGTACTCACTCATAAGTAGATACTAGATGTAAATAAAGGATAACCAGACTACAACCCACAGCTCCAGAGAAGCTAGTAAACAAGGAGGACCCCAGATTAGACTACTAGCAATAGTGGTGAGGGTGCCTGAACTGGCCTATATTGATATGCAGATTGGTGAATACCTTAACTGTCATCATAGAGCCTTCATCCAGTAATTGATGGAAGCAGATGCAGAGATCCACAACCAAGCACCAGGCTGAGCTCCAGGAGTCCAGTGGAAGAAAGGGAAGAGAGATTATATGAACAAGGGGCATCAAGATCATAATGGGGAAATCTACAGAGACAACTGAACCAAGCTCATAGGAACTTAGCAACTTTGGACAGACAGCAGCGGAACCTGCATGGGACTGAACTAGACCCTCTGCATGCGAGAAACAGTTGTGTAGCTAGGTCTGTTTGAGGGGACCCTGGCAGTGTGATTAGGATCTATCCCTGGTGCATGAGCTGGCTTTCTGGATCCCATTACCTATGGCCAGATGCCATGCTCTCCTTTGATGCAGGAGAGAGGGGCTTGGTCCTACCTCAACTGAATGTACCAGGGTATGCTGTCCCCACATGGGAGAACTCACCCTTTTGGAGGAGGAAATGAGGGGTTGGTCAAGGGGGGTTAGGCAGGGATGGAGGGAGCTGGAGGAGGGATGAGAGGGGGACCTGTGTTTGGTATGCAAAATGAATAAATTTTTTTTGAATTGAAAAAAAAAGAAATCATGTCTCAGCCAGGCAGTGGTGGTGTACACCTTTAATCCCAGCACAACTTTAGTCCCAGCAGAGGCAGGCATATCTCTGAGTTTGAGGCCACTCTGGTCTGCAGAGTGAGTTCTCGGACAGCCAGGGCTACACAGAGAAACCCTGTCTCAAAAAACAAACAAACAAAGTCTTNTTTCTAAAGGCATAAGGAATTACCAAGGGTTCCATCAGCTCCAGTAACACTGCACTAGGGACAAAAATCTTTAACGTACAGCTCTTTAGAAGACATGTATTAAATCATAGCAGTATTAAAACATAATAAATATTCAAGTTAGTTAAGTCAGGTCTGCCTGCACAGACACAGTTTCCTGCAAGCCTCACTCTCCTCTCTTGCTTTCNGTATCAGATACGAGGGATTAAGACACATTATGTCCTCCCATAAGCTAGGCAAATGCTCTACCTCTAAAGTTTATCCCTTTTTCCTTTTCTATTCAATTAAGTATGTGGATATCCATCAGCACCATTATCGAAAATGAATCTCATTAATGAAACAGTGGAAAACAATACTCTCTGGAAGATAGTCAAGTAATCACAGTGTGGAAGATGTTATTATTGGCCCCAAAATCACAAGTGATGATATTTGAACATGCTCTCTGTACTCTAGAGATACCTTGATTGTTGCCATGAGTGTATCAGAAACTCCACATGAGTTTCTGCCTTCACCATATTCTAACAACAAATCTGAGTTCCCAGAGACACTGCTCAATTCCAGCAAGATCAACTTCATGAGACTGTTTTTGGGGACTAATGAAAAATTAAGAGGAAGGGTAATTTTTTAGTAATAGAAAACAGATGAAATCAATTGTTCATTATGCCATATATTTCTTATTTCTTATTCTCCATCCCTACCTCCAACGGATTGTACACTGTGCCATTGCAGTTTATGAAGCTGTAATTCTCTGCTTCCTTTTGAAGTTTGATTGTTGATGTACTCTTCCGTGAAAATATCAGAGGACACTGCACCTTAACACAGAGTCATTTTTATTGCAAATTCCATTCTTAACTAAATAATTGATAAAAATAATATCATACAATCTAGATACTGTAACTCCATGTTATGTTGGCTCATTTAATCCCTACAATTGATCCATCTCTTAGATGCAAATATAATCCATATTTAATAGAAAATTAAATCAAAACCTTGATTATAGCTTGGGGTGCATAATCAGAGTCCTCAAAGTAATATATGAGGCCTATAACAAAAATTTTGTTCAAAAGCCACTTTTTTCAGATACTGTGAAAAACCTGACAATGCAGTATGCAGTAGGTCTTGTTCTCTAAAAGTCAGTTATCCTGTATCTCTCCTATACAACATCCAACCCATCCCTTCTCTGTCAAGGTAGTCTGCAGATTCTGGATATTTAACTGAAGCACATTACCAAGCCCAGCCTTGAGTATCCACCATGTCTTGTGTTTTCTACAGGGAGTTTATCATCACCCAATTATCATCTGATTGACATGCACTTTATGTGTTTTCATTTTGCACTGGACAAGACTTTTCCATAGCCCTAAAGAGAATAAAGACATTGTGAATGGCTATATATCAGTTGTTTTTGTTTCCTTTTTAGTATTTTGTTCTATTTGTCAAGAAATAGAACACTGACATATAGGAAATAAATATTTGTGAACTAATGAATTATTTAGTTAATTATGTTAATTATTAGATAACCAAAAGAATCATCTTCTTATCAAATTTATGTTTGAATAAATCATTGCTTGGGAACACAACAAAACTAAAGTGGTATTCCTTCTTTGGCAACCCTCTTACTTCAAGGAATTCTTTCTCACTTTATTTTTAAAATTTACATTATGTTCTGCTTAAAAGGAAGTGATGAAACAACAAAAGAGCACTATGAATATTTCTGCCACAAATTTATATATATATNTGTGTGTGTGTGTGTGTGTGTCTTCCTCTCCTTAAGGAGAACATGATAGCATTTTTTAAGCCTGGGCATAGGGTAAGATCATGTCTCAGCTGAAGCCTTGGGATCTTTTATTTTTATTATTATTATTTATATTTGGAACTCCCCTAGCTTGTGAAATGATGAGTACATTTTATGAAGACATGATAATTTGGGAAGTAGTTTTGCAAACTTCAAATACACAGAGAACTTANAATATTTGAGTCCTTTATGTCAACTTTATGACTTCTTCATGACACTATTGCAAGTGGCAGGGGAGCTGGGGACACAGGTTTTTTAACTGGTAATTGAACCACTCCTTAAGGTGATTTTTGAACAGCAGAATTGAAGGTAATATTTTCATAGTCTTTTAATTTATTCTTTAACACCCCTTTTTGATTGGATTTAAGGCCTACCCCATGAGATGGAACCCATATCTGACACTGTTAAAGTGTCCAAGAACCTGAGACAAGACAGGTCATGAGCCCTAGGTGGAAATTTATTACTATTATTCTGCTAAATAAATAAAGATATAAAATAGCTATTAATGACATGTTGCTATATACATAGATCAGCACATCAGCAAACCCTTACCATAGAAGCTTATTGCAGTAGACAGTAATTAGCACAAAGACTCACAATGGACAATGTNCAACAAGTGAGAGATTTTGGAGCATTTAGCCCTAAATAGGATGTCTTTCTCAAAACCTTTCCCTCAAGGCTCAGAGATGTATGCAGGAGAGGAGGCAGAAAAAGTGAAACAGCCAGAGATGATGGATTATGGCATCTTCTTGACACAACAATGCTGATGCTCATGTTGAACTCACAGATGTAGTTGTAAGTNTTCTCCATCCTGCTTGGCCACCTGGCCCTGTGATCCCACAGCTGCTTATAAAATAATCACCCAGAAGCTTATATTAATTAGAACTGCTTGGCCATTAGCTCAGGCTTATTATTGACTAGCTCTTACACTTAGATTAACCCANAATTCTTATCTATGTTTAGCCACATGGCTTGGTACCTTTTCTCAGTTCTGTCTTGTCATCTTGCTTCCTCTGTATCTGACTCCTGACCCTTTTCCTCTTCCTAGCATTCTCCTAGGCTGTTCGCCCCACCTATACTTCCTACCTGGCTACTGGCCAATCAGCATTTTATTAAACCAATATTCAAGAGCATTATCCCACAGCATTTCCCCTTTTCTGTCTAATCAAAAAGGAAAGTTTTAACTTTAACATAGTAAAATTACATATGATGGAGCAGTTATCAAGCAAGAATTACAGTTACAATATCTAGTCTATTTGTATTTGGCAAAAATTAAAGAAAATATTCTATCATCTATCCTATATTTGTGAGTCTAAAGTTTCATATCTAATTTATTTTTTATCATAACTAAGGAAAACAATAATTATAACTATCTAGTCTTCAACTACATCAAAGACCCCAGAAGGATATAATATTACCTAAGTAAACAGGAAGAGCATTGTAAGCAACTTCCAAAAATACAGAATGACAGAGACAGCAAGTTGCCTGGATAGTCACCTAAAGTTCCTCTGCAATGTTGGGGCATCCATCTTCAGCCTGTAAGCCTAGAGTTTCTCAGTTGCTTTTTCTTGTGTCCTGTAGAATGTCTGGCAGTCTCCTCCGNGAAGCAGGAAACTGAAGAATCATTTCGCCTTGTTTTGACAAATTCAGTGGTCATTTTCCTCTGGGTCCTGGAAGTCCAGTTTATACAGCATATTATCAGCAGTCCAGGCAAAAGCAGTTTCTTGCCCAAATGGCTATTTTTGCCAAGAAGAAGACAAACTCCATATGGAGTGTCTTCGACGTCCATCTTTCTCTTTGAAGTAAATTGGTGCTGCCAGGAGCAGACATGTCTCACTGTCCAGAAAGTCTAAGTTTTTAAAACATTTTAAGTACCATATTCTGTAGGTCTTTGAAGTGTTTGAAGATCACCTACTTGATTGAAATATATCTTTATATACCTGAAAACCTTAACTAACATGACTATAAATTTGATTATCATGGATGACTAATTATTAATCTGTATTTCTTAATTATACATTACAATTTCAAATGAGCTGCACAAACATAATACCTTAAACAAGAGTAGAAATATACATACAGTATAACAAAATTAACTTTAAATTTGTATCAATAAACTAAAATCTATAGCAATGTAAAACATTTTAAACAAGTTGTTGTTCTTTAAGAGTAGATTCAATAATCTACCGTTTAATCCTATCCTATCATATCACACAGAGACTGTGACAACATGCACAAAAGCTGCACAGGTTCAAGTGAGACAAAATCCTAACATGAAGAATATGAAATTGGCACAAAGTTCCATATCCAATCAAGAAGCTNCTTGCAATTGTTATCTACTGGGAAAGGGAAAATGAGTTTTCTCCAATAGAATGACATGGAGTATATAAACCAAACTCTAGAGCCAGCTCCCAAGCTCAGAGTGCTCAGGTTGTCAACACAAAGAGACTCCCTGATTTTTTGGATGTTTTTGTTTTCTTGTCTTTTGTTCATTTGTTTTGATTATTTTGTTGTTTTTTCTTTTTAAGAGAGAGAGAGAAGTACATGAGTTGTGTGGGTAGGGTGATGTGAAGACTCTAGAGGTTCGGAGATGGCAGAAAATATTATATAAATAGAATGTATTAAAGTTTTTAATAAAACCCAATAAATTAATAATTTTNAAAAAAGGTTTTACCTCATATTTGTGCCAGCATATCTATCTGTAGTGGGTAAATTCCCTGGAGCTATAATTATACAATTATAAGTCCAACCCAAGGCTACTATAAATGTATGGTGGACAGTTTTGGATTGACTAGGAAAATATACCTAATGTATCTATACTCCAGGGTAATTTAGACCAGAGGCTTTCTTGGGGAATATTGTGCCTCAGATGATGAAGATTTCCCTTTAATTGGAACATGTTCTGAGACATTTGCTGTAGACCGACAAATCCCAACTTCCTAAAATGGTTGACAAGATCTTTATAACTGATGAGTTATGATAGATAACACATTAAAAATGTTTAGAACTGTTGTGTACTGTTTGAAATTTGCCATTTGTCTTGAAACCATTTGTCTTTTCCTTACTGAGCAGACATAGAAACAAAATAACTTCCCAAATATTAACTTTAAAAGTAATTGTACTTCAATAATTAGAAAAAAATTGTTTTTCAAATAAATCCTTGGTGAGATTAATTATCTCAAAGTTCTGATGTTCTTCAAACTTTCTCTTTGTTATATATAAGCATTTACAGTACTGCAAGCAATCTTTACACATAAGCAGCATTTTTAAATTTTAAACAGTTTCTTAAAGATTGTAATTATCTGTAGTTTGGGTGTATTTTGTTTGCACATAGAACTCAGTGTCTGTGGAGTTCAGAAGAGGGCATGGGATCGATCCCCTGGAACTGGAGTCACAGACTATGAGCTACTACATTGGTTCTGGGCACAGAGCATAAATTGTCCCCAAGAGCAGCAAGTGCTCTTTACCATTGAGCTGTCTGTCCAGCCACTTACATATCTTAGTATATATAAAATTTCTCCAGTTATTAAGAAGCATTTTAGCATCTCACTATTATCACAGGAGTATGTTTTATTTAAAAACTATGTTCATCTTAGAAAAGTTTTCAAAAAATTTAAAAAATAGTGAAGTTATCACACAATATTTAAATATAAATATCTTGCTGAAGACAATCTGGTATACTGAAGATTAGATCACAATATTTTTTGGTATATATTTGTTGATCAAATTATGTTCTTAAAATTTCATTTTTTTGTTTTATTTTTGGTGTGTGTGTGTGTTTGTGTGTGT
>LZPO01045323.1:22923-35423 GCA_001675575.1 Neotoma lepida | reverse complement strand
TCAATAATGAGATAAAACACACAAAAAAGACCGTTGTAANNATTGAATTTTCTGGCTCAAAATTAAGATTGAAGGCAAAACTGTTTTATATGTAAATGTTGCTGAAAAGTATGACTGAAGATAATATGAGAGTAGATGTTATCTTCACGAAGTGGGGAAATTAGGATATATCTTATACAGATTAGAGTAAATAGATTGATGCCTATGAAGTAGCTTGAAAATTCTAATATCAGCTTGATAGACTTAAGGAACAGTGAGAGAAGTTTCAATTTACATGCAGACAAATGACACCAAAAAGCAGTCATCATAAAGGCTGTGTTCCCCACATCATAACAAATATGAACTTGACTCTGGATTGATCATAAAAACCCACTATATTCTTTGCTTATTTGTTTGAGACAGGTCTCAGGTATCCCAGAGGCTAGCCTCAAGCTTATTATGAAGTGGTGTGCTGGACTCTATTTGTGCAGTGCAGGCAATGGAATCCCATACTTTGTGCGTGGGAGGCAAGCACTCTACAAATTGAGCTATAGCCCTAGCCAAAAAACGCTGTAGTTTTAAACATATCAGCTCTAATTAAAGATTTATTGTGAGATTTCTTAGTCCCAGATGCTGCCATGCTGACAAGATAGAAACCATGAAGAAGTTGTTCACAATAAACATAATCAAAAAGAGGCTAGGACCTGCGATGTAGCTCAACAGGTAAAAATACTTGTCATGCAAATTTGACAACCTGCTTGACTTTGGATCCTTGGAACCCATATAAAAAGTCAGACAGAGTGGCTGGTGACTAAAATCCCAGCATACCTATAGCTGATAGTGGGTGGAGACAGGAGAATGCCATAGAAGCTCACAGGCCAGCTAACTTAGAGTACACATGCAGCTTCAAACAGCAAGAGACCCTTCTGTAACATGAATTGCTAAATGGTCTTATTAATAAAAACAACCTGGAGCCAGATATTGGGGTGAAGGCTGAAAGATCAGAGAAACAGAAGGAGCCACAGCCAACCTTACCTCACCAACTCCTCAGCTGATCTTGTTTCCTCAGACTGAAAGCCTCTGAGTCCTCACCTGAATGGATCTCAGCTGAACTGATGCTAAAAAACCTTCTAGTTCTTGGTCCTCATGCCTTATATACCTTTCTGCTTCCTGCCATCACTTCCTGGGATTAAAGGCATGTGTCCTTCCCAAGCAAAGACAGGAGATCTCAAGTGCTGGGATTAAAGGTGTGTGCCACCACGCCTGGCTCTGTTCCCAGTGTGGCCTTGAACTCACAGAGATCCAGACGGATCTCTGCCTCCCAAGTGATAGGATTAAAGGTGTGTGCCACTATGCCTGCCCTCTATGTCTAATTTGGTGGCTGGCTCTATTCTCTGATCCCCAGATACAATTATTGGGGTGCACAAATAAAATATCACCACATTTCCCCTTTTTGTCTACTACATTCTCAACCTCTCTAGTATATACCAGCCATTGCTGGATTACCTGACCTGTGCTGTGTAAACCAATCTAATAAATCCTCTTTGTAATCTATATTATTCTCTTGGTTCTGTTCCTCTAGAGAACACAGTTGGTGCTGTGCTAAAGGAAAAAGTACATTGCATCCAGTTGTCCTATTTTTAGCCATTTTAAGATGGATCATTGAGTTCAGATGTTGTACCAGTCTAACCTACCCCTCATCACATCAAGTTCTCATCAACATTCCCATATTCTCATATTTGGGGCTGGGCCCGATAGCTGCTTGTGTGATGCAGGATTTTTACACAGAAGTATATAGATCCAAGAGAATATAAGAGCCCCACAACAGAGGGCCTAGACACTGTAAACTTCTAGATTAAAACAGCTGTCTCATCTTTAATTTGCATGAAGTGATAAATCCACTTCACTCTTCAAAGCAGTTTGAACCGAGGTTTCTTCTTCCCAGAAGCCCAAAGTATTGCTTGTCTCAGGGTAGGAGAACTGTCTTATTCAAAGCCTCCTAGACTAGCCAAGGACAAAGTTCTTCAGTGTGGGGTCCACTGGCTAGACTGTGTGGGATTCCCACCATGCTATGGGCCAACTCTGTATGAAAGGATTCTGGGTAAGGCAGGTATCAGGGTTTGAATGTCTTCTCCAAATCCCATAGGAATGTTAGCCCNCNAAAGTCCTAGTTAATGCCATTTGAGAGGTAAGATCTTTGGGATATGGTTGGTCCTGAGGGTTCTTGTCTCATGAATGNAGTTATCTATCATGGACTAACAGGTCAGTAGATAATGGGCTGCTGTGGAGGCTGTACTGTAAGAATGAATTCTCTCTTGGTCACCTGCATAGTTTTGCCAATATGATGTCCTGTGCAGCCTCAGGACTCTATTATAGAGTTTCCACAACTAGTAAGCAGGCCGCTGTAGATGCACCTGATGTACCTGAGCATGTACAACCCAGTGGGACAGAGCCTGTGGGCATAGTCTGAATGAAGCTCTTTATATGGGTAGAATTCAGGTCACAGAATTGGAGTGAAAGNCTATAAACAGACGGTTCTCTCCTGCCTTTCAGTTCCTGAATAACAACTCAGAGGCTTAATATTACTTATAAATGCTCGGCCAGTAGCTTATTATTAACTAGCTCTTACACTTAAATTAACCCATAATTCTTATCTATGTTTACCTATGTGGCTTGGTACCTTTTCACAGTACAACATTCTCATCTTTCTTCCTCTGGGACTCTTCAACTCCACCCTCCTTCTTCCCATTATTTTCAGTTTGGCTTTCCCACCTAATCTCTTCCTCTCTAGCTGTTAGTCAATCAGCTTTTTTATTAATAATGAGAGCAATGTACATTTACACTATACAAAAATTTTTTCCACAGCTTTTCCCCCTTTTTGTCTAATAAAAAGGAAGGTTTTAACTTTTACAGAGTAAGATTATATACAACAAAATAGTTATCAAGTAAGAATTATAATAATACTATCTAATTCATTTGCATTTGGCAAAGTTAGAAAAAATATTTATTTATCTTATCTTGGTGAGTCTGAAGTTTTGTATCTAATTTACTTTCTACTATAATTATAATTATCTAGTCTTCAACTCCATCAAAGACCTCAGAAGGATGAAATGTTACCTAATGACAGGGACCTCAAGCTGCCTGGACAGTGACCCAAAGTTCCTCTGCAACTTTGGGGCAATCCAACTCTGGCCTACAGGCCTAGCATGTCTGACAGACTCTCTTGTGAAACAGGGAATTTTGAAGGACTGTCCTACCTTGTCTTGGCAAAGTTCAGCAGTCACCTCTCTTGTGTCCTGCTGGTCCAGTTTGGACAGTAACTGTCAGCAATTGAGGCAAGGGCACTTTCTTTGCCTATATGACTAGCTTTTTCCATAAAGAAAAAAAACTCCATATGGCGTTTCTTTGATGCCACTTTGAAGTAATTGGTGCTGCCAGGAGCAGACATGTCTCACTATCAAGAAAAGTCTAAGTTCTTAAAACATTTTAAATGCCATATTCTGTAGATCTTTGAAGTGTTCAAAGATTGCCTATCTATCTGAAATATATCTCNTATGACCTTGAAACATACCAAACATGACTATACATTTTTCATTATAGACGACTATTAATTTGTATTTCTTAATTATATATTGCACTTTTAAATGAGCTGCATAAACACAATACCCAAAACAAGAGTAGAAATATACATACAGTATAACAATATTAACTTTAAATTTGTATCAATAAACCAAGATCCACACTAATGTAAAATATGTAAGATTAATAGTTGTTTTTTGGATTAAAGTAGATTCAATAATCTACCCTTTTATTCTATCATAATAATCTACCCTTTTATTCATCATTTCTATATTATAATACCATTTCTTCTTTAGAAAGAGATGGAATATGACCAATAACAATTTATAACCAACCCCCTAAACAAAGATAAACACCCATAATCTATTTTTTTGGGAATGTGACATAGTTCTCTAGACTACTTCCTGTTGATTGGAGGCACTGGTAATCTTTTTGGGACCCTGAGGAAATTTACCATAATTGTTAAGTCTTGGCTGTAGTATTCTGTGAGGTTTTATTATCTCAGTCAGTAGCTTTGAAGTTGTATTGACTGCTGGATTATCTGGGTCATCNTTTTTAGCGGTGTCTGGTCCCCTTGTTCTGAAAATACATAAACTTTTAGAGGTAATATATATATCTGTATTAATACAAATATAAACTGTATATTGTACATAAGCCAGATAAAGATAATTTTTTATTTTATGTTTGAGCATGTCTTGTAGTTACGTTAGGTTTATTTTCCCATGTCTGTAGTTAAGATTTCAGGGTATCTTCCTTGATCAAACCTGATTTTCCTTAACCCAGGATGAATCCCATAGCCTCTCATTTCCTGTAGAAATAAAAACACAACTTTTCTCCTAAAGTGGCATATTTTTGGCTGAAATTTTAGAGTCAAGATATTTTTAAAATATGTGTTAGTTTAATATAGCAGTTTCCATAATCCAAGATCTCTTAGTAGTTATTATTTTCTCATTAACAGTCAAAAATATAAAGACAAGACATTAAAACATAGAGTCCATATCCTCTGTGTATTTTTCAATTTTTATGTGGCTTATATTTTTTTTACTCTATTNCTTTTTAAAGAATGTTCTATACCCTTTTTCTTTTCTCTCCCAAGCCTATGTATGTTTTTAACATACTGTAAACTGTTCAGAAGTTCTTTTGGTTTGGGTTTGGTTTTTTTGGTTTTTTTGTCTGAATCTGTCTTTATTGCATATNTCTATCATTTTCTCAGCACATGAGCCTTTAAACTGGTAAGCAGGTGTGGCTTGGACCAAAGAGACAGCTTTGGCAGTTGACTGTCCCATTCCATGGTTCTGAGAGCCTAGCTTCATTGTGGAGGTCCTAGCAGGAGCCACATTTAATGTACCAACTCTGGGGAGTTTTGGGGTCCATACTGCCACTGAGTAGTGTGCCACCTGTTGCTCATAAACTCCATTTAAGTGTTTGGCAGCAGAGTGTCTTAAAAGAGATGCACAGTTTTTTCCNCTAACACTGAGTCAGGAAGCCATCTATTAAAGGAGCCATGCCTCTACTTGCTGCCAGCAAACAGAGCCTACCGGAAAAAATGCTACTACCAAAAAGCTGTGCTTGATTCTGTTCTTTTGTGTGTTTAGAATCCTTTTTTAAAGCTTTCTCTGGTTTTATGTGGAAATTATTGCCCCATGTTGGGCACCACAAACAAAGGGATGGTTCTCTGCCACCCACCAGTTCCTGAATAACAACTCAGAGGCTTAGTATTACTTATAAATGCTCAGCCAGTAGCTCAGGCTTACTACTAACTTGCTCTTACACTTAAATTAACCCATAATTCTTATCTATGTTTAGCCACATGGCTTAGTACCTTTTCTCAGTATGACATTCTCATCTTNCTTCCTCTGCACCTGGGTGGAGACTCCTTGACTCCACCCTCCTTCTGGCCATCATTCTCAGTTTGGCTTTCCTGCCTAATCTCTTCCTGCCTAGCTATCGGCCAATCAGCTTTTTATTAACAATGAAAGCAAGGCACATTTACAGTGTACTAAGATTGTTCCACAGAAAAAGGTCTTTAGTCTTGGAGGTAGACATAGCACTCCTGGCAATCCCTCTGCCTGTGAGGCCTATTATGACAATCTTTTCTGATACCTTGAAGGCAAGGTGGTACCAAGCAATAGTATTAAGGGACAGATTTCCTAGATGCTAATGCTCAAAGTCATTACACATTTGATTTGTTCTTCATTTGATGATAAAGTCTCTTACAAGGTTGTTTAAATTGTGTGTATGTTTTAATTNTTTGCTGTCAGCTCTTTTCTATTTAGTGTCCATTCACTGTGCATCCACAGTTTAACATGAAGAACCGAGTACGTGTATGTTTTCTTGCTGTGTTTGTGGAGGGTGGAAATTTTGATCAGGAGCTATGTCAGATGTAAAGGCTTGTTACTGTTCATCACAGGTCCATGTTTACACATAAGAGACATATTCAGGAGCAGCTGGATCCAGAGGTTCAGAGTATGTCATCAGGCCTCATCACTTTCTCCACTTCTCAAGTGGCCTTTCCTTTGTTTGGTTCCTTTCTGGTATTGGGTTCTAATGTTTAGTAGTCCAGACACCTGCTAGAAACTTTACATTAGCACTTCGTAACTCCAATTGCAGTGGAGAAGTGTGGCTTTTCTTTGTTTCTTTCTTTTTCTTTTTCTTTTTTCTTTTTTGGAGAGTTCCAATAAGACTCCTGGGCCTACTGGGTCATGTCCTTACCCTAAAGCAATCCTGGAATATGCTAAGTGAAGGAGACAGAGACATTTAGGTTTGGTTATCTTTTTCCAAACTACTTGTACAGAGGGGGCAGAGCCCAGAAGGGAAAGGAGATCCTTATATCAGAACAGGAGTACTGCATTAGCAAATTCCAACTTTTTCCCTTTAGGGTGTTGCAGGATAAGATAACTAGGGAAAATCAGGTTCTGCTTTAGANGAACCAAGCCTTTGCATCTACAAAGTCAGGACTGATCAGAATACATTTAAAAAGACACTAGTGGGTGGGTNGGTGGGGGACTACAGAACACAAGATAGCACTAAATAAAAAAAATCCATTAGCTTTTAAGGTTTTAAAAACAAAGGGCTTTTGGCTCTCCAGTTTTACTGCATTATTGTTCACAATGTATCCTACTGGGTTTGGAAATTATGGTGATATTGAAGCAGATGATTAGGTGGGGGGAGAAATAGCAGGATCAAAACAACTGAAAGTAAATTAGCACAAAACCCTTACATCACAAACCATTTGGGAATGTGAGGTCATCAGGGGCTCTGAATCCCTGCCAGCAGGATAGAAACAAAAGAATTTTCCTGAGAATTCTTAGGCTTTGTTTTGTTCTCACATTGTTAATTGAGCCAAATAAATAATAACATAGAGGGGAAAACAATTTTTAGAGCTAGTATAATTTTGTGATCCCTAAACGTGCAAGACTATGATTGTGCTCTGAGTGGTATAGCCATGTCTTCTAAACAGCTGAGATATGGGGCTGCAAGTTGTGAGGAGATGGGTAGGCATTTGCATGCTTTTTTCAGGGACACAGTAATAGAGGAAAAGGCAAAGTTCAAGTACAATATGTATGGGCTGTGAGATTCATCTCAGTGATTGTGATGGTTAATAATGAATGTCAGCTTGACAGGGTCTGGAATTACCTAGCAGAAAAGACTCCGGGAATGTCTGAGGGATTTTCTAGTTTAGCTTAATTGAGCCAGGAAGAGCCACCCTAACAGAGGGCAGCACCACACCTTGGGTTGGGATCTCAGACTGTATAAAAATGAGAAAGCAGCTGCCCAAGACCATTCATCTCTTTCTGCTTCCTGACTGTGGAAGCAATGACACAAGACACTTCAAATTCTCCTGCCACACCTTCCCCACCTACAGTCTTAGGAGTTATGTTTAGGGAGCCAAACAAACCCTTTGTCTTAGTTAGGATTTCTATTGCTGTGAAGAGACACCATGACCACAACAACTCTTATAAAGAAAAATGTTTAATTGGAGTGGCTCGCTTATAGCTTCATAGGTTTAGTCCATTATCAATGGCAGGAAGCATGGTGGCACAGGCAGACATCATGCTGGAGAAGGAACCCAGAGTTCTACATCTAGATTGGCAGGCAGCAGGAAGAGAGAGATACTGGGCCTGGCTTAAGCATTAGAGACCTCAAAGCCCATCCCCAGTAACACATTTCCTCCAAAAATGCCACACCTACCCCAACAAGGTCACATGTCCTAATTATTTCAAATAATGCCACTCCCTAGGAGACTATGGGGGCCATTTTCATTCAAACCACCACCCCCTCCTTCCCTCCTTGTTTGTGTCAGGTATTTTGTCATAGTAACAAGAAACACAACTATTACAGTGATAAAGTGAGAGGGAGAACCCTCCCCTAAGGGGTCCTGGGAGAGCCCAAGTTACATTTTAAGTCTTAATTACTATGCCTAAGAGATCCATGAAACAAAAATGCCTCTGATCTGCAAGCCCCTTGCCCAAGGACAGATAGTTCCTGACATGGCAGAGGCTATTTCTCATGGGAGATAAAAAGACATATGTTTTCACTCCCCTAAACAAATTTGTTTGTCGCAACTACGTAGGATGTGCTTGATCACATGTGGGCAGGAAATTCAAGGCAGGAAATACATCACGATGTATGCTTGCCCCTGATTGGACCTAATAGGAAATAGTTTACGCCCCTGCAAACAGTGACTTGGGCCATTTTCTGGGAAATCAGAGTTGAACCTAGCCAGAGAATCCATCAACCTGGCAGGTATTTAATTAGAGCTTGCTTTGAATTTGACTTTAAACTGTGGTAGTGGTTTTATTCTTGACTGGTGGGATTAACAGTCCATGGCTGGATCCACTGTAAATGGGTACAGTGGCTACACTCCAGCAGCAATGATGTGGAAGAATACCATGTCTAAAAGCATTGTCTGGAACCAAAAGATTTGTTTAAGTTGGTATTAGTCAGGTTTGTGATGATAATAAACATCCCCCGAGTCTTAGCTGTTTACACAATAAGCATCACTTCATGGCTCACAGTTTGTGGCTTGGCTGCTGCTCTGCCAGACTAGGTTGCCACCGCTATGTCTTCTCACTCCAGGACAAGGTGGAAGGAACTCCTTGTGTGCTGTGCCCACAAAGGAATCCATTCTGAACCTCTACAGAGCAACCCCAAGCAATGCAGGATTGGACCTCAACTCTTCAGTCTACACAGTTTTAACTCCTGAAATGGGGGTGCAAGCCCTGCCTACTGGTGTTTATGGGTCTTTACCAAAAGGCAATATATGGTTATTGCTGGGGAGGAGTAGTACCACCACGCAGGGTGTCTTTGTTCCTCCCAGAGTGATTGATGCTGATTATGTAGGAGAAATCAAGGTTATGACTCAATCACCTAATGGAATTTCTGTGGTAAAGACAGGCCAGAGACTTGCACAATTAATTTTACTTCCCCAGGTACAAACAAGAAATCAGGTTAGAAGAGATAAAAGAAGAGAGGCTAGATTTCATTCATCTACTGCCTATTGGCTACAAGCCATAGGTCCATGGCACCCAGAACTCACTTTGTTTATAAATGGAAAGAGCTTTCCTGGTTTCTAGACACTAGTGTNGAAGTGTCTGTTATTACCGCCAGTCAGTGGCTTTCAGTGTGGCCAAAGATAGAGATTATTACACAGCCGTAAGGGAGAGCTGAGCAAAGTAGCAATGAACTTTCCTGGAAAGATGAAGAAGGGCATGAAGGAACTTTTTGGCCATACATTGGTCCCCACTTGCCTGTAAATTCGTGGGGTCGAAGTATTATGAGTCAAATGAGAATGCATTTGGATAGCCCCAGTGCAGTTGTTGCTAAACAAATGTTTCAACAAGGACTGTTACCTGACCAGGGGTTAGGAAAAAACAATGATGGCCAAGCATCACCCTTGCTTCCCCAAGAAAGGTCTAATAGAGCTGGATTAGGCTATTTTTAGGAGGAGTCATTGAGCAGCCTGTACTCCATGTAGATCCTATATCTTGGAAAGCTGATGATCCTGTGTGGGTGGATCAATGGCACCTAACAGAAGAAAAAGTATAAGATGCCCAGCAGTTAGTACAGGAACAGCTGGATGGTTTCAATCTGCTGCAGAAAGATTTTGGCATGATGGCACTTGAGCAACTTGGCTCAGGTGAAACAGAAGGATTCTTGCACTGAATTATGGAAGGGCCCCTATTTTAATACGAGGAAGAGGGCATGTTTTTGTTTTTTCACAGGAAGAAAATGAAGCTTGATGGCTGCCTGAGTGGTTGCTGCAGTATGTGGATCAGAGGAATGCCAGCCCTGGTGATATTGTAGCTGCTGACACTCCCTCAGAGGAGTTGGAGTGAGATTTACTGAACCTATATTCCTGATCCTCCAATATTTCATCCTGCATTCTAGGAAGGGAAGGAGATTATGGTAACAGTTAATGATTCCCAGCTTCTTGATAGACCTGATGCACAAATTTCCCAGACCTCTTGTGTCTTGGGACATGGAGATCACCTTTACGAGTATGGTGTTCATCTGTTGTTTCTTGGAGAAAGTGGGAGGCTTGGAGAACAGGTGGCTCAGAGATTTCCCCCTATGGGAAAGAGACTCATTGGAGCTATCGAACACTATTATGGAGGTGATGTGTGACTAAAGCCCCTCTTCAGTATGACAGGCACCAACTCTTTCAAAGCTACTAAGGGAAAATTTATTGAAATCTGAAGAACTCATGATTCAAAGGGTTAAGTGGAATTCTGCTCACTCAGAGAGGCTGAATATCAAGTAGCTAATCTTCTCCCTTTGCTGGCGTCTTCCAAAAAAAATTCAGTGTCCTTCTCTCAGCCCCCATTTAAAAAATGCTTGCTACCTGTGGTTCCTCCCTACCACTTCCTGTCAGCTACTTGCTGACTCAGCCTCCTGCTCACAGGTTAATTTTATTTGATCAAACACATTTTTGAATTGTTAACAAAAGCAGTAGGAAATATGAAACACACTTTAAAATAATATTCTACAACACGGAAGTCCCTTCTTGACCCAATGACCCAAGGACCTTTAAAAGATACATTTAAACCATGTCCAACCTATACCAGGTAGAATTCTACAGAAGTCCTTTTAGAATGCAGCTGGAGGTAGTCCAGACAAAGGGAACACACACATGCAAGGGCAAAGGGACTCCACAGAGTGCCACATTTTCAGGGTCTGTTGGGAGGCCCTGCTGGTCGGAGGTTGCAGTCTACCACATACAGATAGCTCTCTCAGAGCTCAGCACAATATGGAGGACTCCCTTTACCACCCAGTGAGGACTTCCTGCTCTCTAACTAACCTTATTTGGAGAATGTCTCTAGGTCCGGATGCCTGACTTATCTCAAGTGTGGCCCTTGACAGAGTTTCCTGCAAAAGCTTTCCCCCTGCTGCCCATACGGTAATCAGACATTGTGCTAGGAGCCCTATGATAGGACTGTGCTGTCACATGTGATAAATGGACATTGTACTGGGAGCTTGTGATAGAAACATGCTGCCTAATACAAATTAGGTGATGTTCCTGTCCTATATATCTCTCTCATTCTGGAATAAAATTGAGCTGTAACACCGAAGCTGTCTCCTGGAAGGTGCTCACAGGCCAGACAAAGCCCTGCTTGCTGCTTCTGACACCTTTGCCCTCTTTGCCCTGTGAGCAATGGCCACAGGGAAGGAAAGGAACCTCAAAAGTCCTGAAAGTAGCTTATATTTAAGTATTATGTTAAGAAGCAGTGATATGTTATAGACTCCAGACAGGAATTAACCAGGTTGTGGAGGGTTCTGTGCACATTCTAAGGAACTTGCATTCAAAGCTGAGGGGGGAGGGGTGCGGGAAAAGCCAAGGAGAGGCAGAGATATAAACTGTCAACCCCTGTGGCAAGAGGGAACCTGCAGCAGCACTGTGCTGCTGGGAGGGATTCAGATCAAGGTCAAGACTAGTCAGACCTGAACCCAGACTGTCCCAGAGCACTGAACTACCTCAGAGGCTCTTCACAGTGCATGGCCACACTTTCTCTGCAGACCTGCAAACTTCTGTATTGCCAAACTCCATATCAACACAGGAGGGCACCAAGATAGATTCTCCTGAGCCCCAGGCTGGATAATGCTAGGCAGTGCAGGGGTACCTCATATTTTTTTGATTCTCTAAAGGACTGAGAGTCCTTAATGTCCACTGCACGGCACCATTTTATCCCAAATGTTCTTGGGAGCACCTGGGCCAGGGTGAATTCATTGACAATAGAGGGCAAGAACTGCCTACCTACATTTTCTAGGTGGGAGGGAAGAGAANCTGAGGTACAAGTGTACCAGCTGATCTTATACCTCTTGCCCCAATTGCTTTNCCTCCAAGGAATCACCATGAATCAGTGGGGATGTCAGGGAAGGCTTTGCATTTCCCTGCTCTGGGCAGAGTCAGGATCTGATTCTTAAGGGACTACCTCAGGCTTCATTAAGAGATCAGGAAGTTGTTGATCTCATTGGGCTAGGCAATCANCATATAGGAAGGCTAGCCTAAAAGGGAACCCCCTGAGAACTCTCAAAGGAGAAGAATTAGGGTTTCTGACTGGACTCCATAGCCTCCTTTAGTCATGATAACTACACTAACTGTAACTATTATACATGCATCATACACAAAGTGCTATGTACCCTTGTAGGTCTTCTGCAATATTAACTTATTCAGTTCTTGTAATTCTTGAAGGTAGCTAAAAACCAATACCCTTTTTATATTCCTCCCAATGACAGTCATGATTATTTCTGAGCATAGTCACTGGACATTCCTGAGATCATGACTTCAGGGTTGGAGGCTTCTCACTTTCTTTCCAGTGCACAGCTAAGTTAATCTCAGGTGTAAGTTCCAGTGTCTTATCTTCAGGCTAGCCTGTCATCCAGTTGGCATCCATGCTGTGCCTGGAGTTTGTTCCCTGATTGGGACTCCCACAGAGTTGTTG
>LZPO01045322.1:4863-38101 GCA_001675575.1 Neotoma lepida | reverse complement strand
ATCTTTCTCATTGCTGTGAGCAAATATGTGGGAAGAACAACTTCAAAGGAGAAGGTTTTATTTTTGTTTCTATTTCTAGGGAATTCTAGTTCATAAAGGCAGGTGTTTGTGGCATGGTGTATCATATCTTGGCAGATCTAGGGACAGCTAGATAGAACTGGAAGGAGATGTAACATTCAAAGTCACTTTTACAACCACCAACTAGGAGTCATATCCCAGAGTTCCATGGCCTACCTAAATAGAGCCTCTAGATGGGGCCCAACTGTTCATAGAGTTGCACCCGTGGGAGACATTTCAAAGTCAAACCATAATTGCCCACATTTATAGCTTGAATCATTTCTCAATTGGTTCATGAACTTCGGTAATGATCTGATACTTGAACTCAATTCTGATCTCATTTGAATAGCTAGAGTAACCTAATTCCAAGCTAAAACTTGCCTGACCAAATTTGACCAGTGTCTAAATTGACCAGTGATGGGTTTACATGAAGTAGGGAAAAAAAGAAAAAGAAAAATAACTGATGTGCATTAAAAACATACATTTGTGGGACTTAATGATGGATCAGTCCTTAAGANCTCTTCTTGATATCCTATAGACCTGAATTTGGTTCCCAGAACCCACATCATGTGGCTAACCATCACCTGTAAACTCCAGCTCCAGGAATCCAACACCTACTGCTGGCCTCCAGGGGAACTGTACTCATGTGTATAGACACATGCACACATACACACAAATGATTTTTTAGTCTTTTCATATTTAGAATANATATTTGCATAGCTNTCCTTTTGGGTCATATGATCTCTCNTCTGTACTCCACATATTCAGAAAATTCATACTTTTAAAGAAAAGAATATATTCCTCCCTAAGATATGGAAAGATAGAAGTATGATAAAATGCTTCATACTAGTAAAATTGTGTTTTATTAAAAGAAATATGTGTACATAGTATAATATACAGAAATACACACACACACACAGGTACATGCTGAGCACATGCCTTATGTAAAACATTTGCAGGAACAAGCAAAGGAATCCTTGTGAGGATGTCCTGTTCTTGCTACCAGTTCTGTCTATTTTTCACTCTTCTGTGACACAGCTTCAAATAACTTGCTAAGCAAGTCAGATGATGTTAGTCAAGATTCATTAGAAGCTGATAAAGATCTGAATGAAAGGGGTTTATTGGAAGTTGCAGTTAGGAACAATGCCTGTNAGGAAANGAGAGAAAGTTATGCTGTGCTTCATTGATCACAGAGATGTCAGCCAAACCCTTGGGGAGCTCTGGAGCAAGAATCTCCCCTTGAAGTTTGAAAAGGACACAAGGTTGTAGAGCCTTTGTAGTCCCATTTGGAGTGTTCAGACAAGAAATGCTACCAGAGAGAGTGTGACTTTTATGGGGAGCATGTCCTTTCGGTCTAAGTGCCAGAGAGATTAGCAGCTGTGGACATTGAGCTAGCACTCCTAGACTTATGGTAAGCAAGGGAATGAATAAATCATTTTTGAAATCTAAGTCTGCCAAGCACAGCAGGATATCAATTTACAGTTAACCCTTACAGGGGACCACATACTTTATGCAATAATGTTATCATATCNATGTGCAGCTTCCCATAACTTTTGCTGTCCTCATTTATGAATAAATTATCCTATTGGTATCCTGGTTAGATTGTTGTCAATGTGACACAAGCAAGAGTCATCTGGAAAGAAGAAACTCAATTGAGAAAATACCTTCATTGGGGTATTATCTTGATTAATAATTAATACAGGGGACCCAGCCTGTTGTGGATGCACCACCCCTCTTCAGGTGGTACTGGGTTGTATAAGAAAACAGGCTGGGAAAGCCATGGAGGGTAAACCAATGAGCAGCACTCCTCCATGGCCTCTGCTTTGGTTCCTGCCTCAGGGTTCCTGGTTAAGTCCCTGCCCTGCCTTACCTCAATGACTGACTGTGATATGGGAGTGCAAGCCAAAGAAATGACTTTCTTTCCCAAGTTTCATTNANTCACAGTTGTTACCATAGCAGTAGAAAGCAAATTAAGACAGCTGGTAATGGGAACTTTAACTTTGCTATTATTATTGCTCTACTGAAGAAGCCCTGGGTGCTCCTTTTAAACTCCCTTCTTTACCATCTTCACCCATGTCAAGCACTTGCTCTTGTCTGGGTAACTGACTTGGAGAAAGCACTCCAAGCACTCCTCTAAGAATTTGAGTCTCTAAATTTACATAGCTTAAAACTGGGGGTACGGGGAGCTCTCCTAAATAGTCATGGAGAATGATAATTAGCGGCACCATTTCTACTTCAAGTCTTTGGTTTACAAGACAAAATGGTGTGTGTGTGTGTATGGAACACTATACAGTTACAAAGGTGCGAGCAGGTACAAGGTTAATATTAAAGGATAGTAAGCAGTGCTTGCAAGCAGGAACCTTAGTTATATCATAAAAGGATCATCCATCTAACGGGAAAGCTAGCCATTTGCCATTTCTAGTAAACATGAGGTGAAAAGACTAGTGCACCCCAACGTCCTATGTTTGTAGCCATAAATGGTAGGATCTAAGGTGGTGTCACAAAATATGGTGTGACTAAAACGTCTTCCAATAAAGAAATTATCTTTGACCAATTTTAAAGATAAATTTATATCCAAAACGAGTGTCTNCTCTACTTAAGGCCAATCATTGCCATTTTCAATGTTAACGGTATTTATCTTTTTTTACTTGCTATCAATCACATTGGTGACATCATTGAAGTATGATGACATAGGAAGGTCACAGTAGGACTGATGCTGGAACACCAGATACTCATGCAAGTACTTAAATAAACCTTTGTGGTTGTGCACATTTGCAGCTGTCTTCATTTGTAGCTTCCATGTGTGCCACCATGAGGACTCCCTTCAAACTGTATGGNTACCAGGATGGTCCCAGTGAGAGTGTGGCTGGTGCTCAAGCCACCCTGACTCTTGATTCTTCAGTGGCTCTTCAACAGCAGATACTGTCTGCTGAGAGTTACCACACATTCTAATAATCTTCACATTTTCTATGTATTTCCATGGTGTGAATCTTCTCAGACCCATTTCTCTCATTTTTGCCAGGTTTTTATGCCTCCTTCTAAGCTTGCACCAAGTGNATGGCTAGTTGTACGAGTAAAACTTCACATAAGGTCTCCCCCAACTAGAGAAGNATCAGTTTNGGGTGGTAGTGGTGGGATTTTTCCTCTCTCTTACACTTAAAGCCTACCCACCNTGTTACCCCTCTGTTAGATGGTCATACCAAGCCTCATGTGGACGTAGAAAAAAGCTTAAAGCTATACCAATAAAATAATGATGAGCTGTTAATCTGCACACAGAGTTTGTTTACCATGACTATCATCTTACCTATACCTATTAAAGTATATTTTATTTTCAGGCTATAAGAAATTAATGAAGGATACTTTTTTTAATTTATCAATCTATTGGAGTTTTGCTGAAATAATCAGTTGAGATTATTTTATTTTTTTTGTCTGGCTTTTGTTGCTGTTNTGGTGTTGTGTGACCAGGTTTCTATCATGATCACCAACAAGCAAGAGCTGTTTCTCTAAAGTCCTCTGACATAGTTGAGTATGGCNCCCTCCAGTATTTCACAAGGGCTTGCAAAAAACTCGATAAAGAATAGCACCTACATATCAGATCCACTTGCCTTACAACATGAACCCGTTGCAGAGTCATTTTTAACTGCTCTCACCCTTATTTGGTGCTGTCATTCTTCCTAGAACCCAAAGAGAACCAGCATAAAGTGTGCTCCCTCGTAAGTCACAGGAACTGTGATAGATATGTCTTGATCTGGCCTCAGCTTTGGAATAAATGTCTGAGTGTGTGCCTGACCACCAGACACCCACCACTTTGTGATGTATTGGAGCCCTGGGTTTTAGAGGATTTATCTACTATTTCTTAAAACATATGCAGCTTTACAAGTCTTGCAATGCACATGCTCTTCATTCTGATCAGTATGCAGTCTTGAGGCATTGGACCAACGCAATGTTTCCATCGTGGTCATGTACTCTGTGCTNTTTGACCTTTATTATGATAAAAAATAAAGAGACCCTCAGTCAAAATAATAATATACAATAAAATTGCCTTTATTCTTCCCATGTGCTTGAAAAATATAATTTGTTGTTTTTCTTGCTATAAATGGAAAAAAATACCTTCGCCTTTATACATCTACAGGATGTAATGCACACATAAAATTATAATTAAGCTCTGTAACAAAGATAAAATACCCACATATTAACTAAAATTTGCACCACTCTTTGATGTTTCCTACCTGCCTAGTTTCTCCTCTTCTAGAGACAAGAATGGTGAAAAACCTGGAAACAAGTTGGGTACTACAGAGGGTTTCATATTTTCTCTGACGAACATTCATTCCTGAAAAAAAATAGAATGACTAGGCTTGAAATTCCCAGAAGGTCTTTATCACTATGAGAGCTCTTTACCAGACAGGACAAGAAACAAACATGATTTTACCATGGCCCTCAGCTGCAGCTCTGGCCTGAACATCACCATGGCATTGTGTACCAGTACAGTCCACTCAGAGCAGCATGGCCCTGGCTGCATCATGGCCCTCGAAAACCAACCCAGACTCAGGTGACTGACCTGACCCTGGGCATCCACAACAAGAGCCACATACAGCAACCCAGATCCTGGCCTATATATAGGGTCATGGACCCAGACATGGCCCTTGGCAATAGCCTGGACCCAGATGACACCATGACCCTGGGTGGCAACACAGGGCACCCAGATTTGTATGGTCTTGACTGCAGCATGGCCTCCAGACTACAACAAGGCCACAGGTTGCAGTCAAGACCCTGGACCTCTGTGTGGGCCCTAGTGGCAACCTGGGCCACAGACTNAAACACAGACCCTAGCTGCAGCTGAACCATGGACCCAGACATGGCTTTATGTAGTAGCTTGGTCTGCTTGACATCCTGGCTCCAGGTGAAAGCACCAGATACTCAGATCATGATGGCTCTGGCATCAACATGGTCCCCAGACACCAACAAGGACACAGGTTGTGNCCCAGCCCCCAGGCATCATGTGGCCTTTGGTGGCAACATGGGCCATGGACTTNAACACAGACCCTGGCTNTAGTAGGACCATGGACTCTGACATGGTCCTCAGCAGCAGCACAGGTTTGGATGTTGGTAAAGGCCATCCAGATTGGCATGACCCTTGTAGCAGCATGGTGCCTGGACACTAACAAGACCCCAGGAGGCAGCCCTTGGAATCAGCATGGCCCTTGATGGCAACTCTNATGCCTAGCTAGCTCAGTCAGAAGATCATGAGACTCTTAATATCAGGGCCATGGGTTCTGTTTGGTAGGAGCTCCACCTCAGCCCCTGGTGTCCGGCTCTAGGTGGTCAGTTCCCGGCCACCAGATGACTGGCAGAGCTGCTTTCTACTGGGGGGGGGTCTTTCAGACACAGCTTCCTGTNCTGCTCAGGCTCCACCCCCAGCACAACCCACACCTCCAGCAGCTCAGACTCCTGGCCCATGTGCAGCACATGCAGCAGGCAGGCACTGGGCCGCACACTGCTGAACCCACCCTTTCAGAGCCCACCAAATATGGCTCCTCCCCAGAGAGGCCAAGACCACTCCCTTGACCTATTTAAGTGGGCATCGTGGAGACTAGATGGTCTTTTCCTCTGATCTCTCGTCCCGATCTCCTCTCTGTGGGGCCAGGGAATCACCCGGAAACGTTCATCCATTAAACCTGGCCTTTTCCTAACTTGGCCTGATTCTGATTGCTGCACTGGTGGAGAAACTTATCATCTGGAGGTTCCATCGAGGGAGGCTGATTTTTTCCCCACTGGACCAGGGCTGAGTGGTGGAAAACACCCCCTCCCCCACACTTGCTCTCCGCCAGACTGAGATCGACTTTCAGCTGGCTAGGTTCCCTTTACAGGTCATTGCCTAGGAGGCCCAGGGCCTCTTTGTTTTTCAGGGTGTCCTGCCTCACCAGGCCCTTGACCCTTACTGGAGCAGAGGGCTGCCTTTGCTCTACCCGACCCATTCTGGAACAGAGGGCTCCCTTTGTTCTGTGGGACCTCTTCTCCAGAAGACGTTCTGTTGAAGGGAATTTCTCACACCCTCCAGTTTTTGACCCAAGGCTTTCCACATTGGACACATTGTGTTAGGATTCTGGTCCCCGGCACAGACTTGTAAAATGGGCACTTGTGGTTTGAAGCTAGATTCCCACCTATCTGGGAACTGAGATCCTGAAAATTCCTCCCTGACCATGACGCCAGAGACACTGGCTCCTCCCCGACTTCCCCGACCTGTACTTACCCAACCCCCTTCTATGGGGCCACCTGTTCNATTCACTGGNCAAATTCCTCCTCCTTACCCACCTTCCAGTCCTCCCCTCCCCCCCTCTGCTCCTCCTTATCCCCCAAAGCCTCAACCTACGTCCTGGTCCCCTTCTACACACCTGTCTCTTATACACATCTAGATGTGTATAAGAGACAGCCTCATACTTGGTCTCTCGAGACTCCTGCCCTCCTCTGCCCTCTCCGAGAGGTAGCTGGAGTCGACGGAATTGTTCGAGTCCATGCACCCTTCTCCCTTCAGGACCCCTCACAAATAGAAAAATGATTGGGTTCCTTCTCTGCTAATCCTTCTGTTTATGTCAAGGAGTTCCGTTATCTGTCCCAGGCCTACGATCTGACCTNGCATGACCNTTATGTGATCCAGNCNTNCACCCTCACTCCCCAGGAATGAACTCNAGTTCAGGCAGCAGCTAGACAGTATGCAGANNAAACCCACCTAGTGGACAGTACAGTTCCTGTGGGTGAGGTGGCGNTGCCAGCTACAGAGCCCTATTGGGATTACCAACCAGGCCAAAACAGCAGCCAGAAGAGAGACCTCATGGTCTGTTGCCTCCTCCAAGGTATGGAAATGGTCTCAGACAAAATTGTTAATTTTGATAAACTCCAAGAGATTACACAGCTAGCTGATGAAAACCCAGCTGTTTTTCTGAACCGGTTGCAAGAGATCATGGTTTAATATTCTCGCTTTGACCCAGCCTCCCCAGCAGAAGCCATGGTCCTGGCCACNCATTTCATATNTCAGTCAGCACCAGANATTAGAAAAANATTTTANAAAGGTTGAAGAGGGCCCTCCAACTCCCCTACAGGAATTGGTGAAAATGGCTTTTCAAGTTTTTAATGCTTGAGAGGAGATAGCCAAGTCATCCTGACAGACAAGGCTACAACAGAAGGTTATGCTCCAAGCCCAAGCCTTGGCAGCTGCCCTGAGGCCACCAGGGCCCCCTGACTAGGGAAGTTGGCTACAAGGCTCCATCTCTACAGAGCTCGGCCCGAGTCAACTCCGCCAGAATCCTGCTTCAAATGCGGCAAGTAGGGCCACTGGTCACGGTATTGCCCTGACCCCCAGCCGCCCAGGAGGCCATGTCCTGTCTGCCAACAGCCTGGCCACTGGAAATCAGAATGATATGTCACAGAGGTCCAGCCTCACCAACATTGGCAACTGAGACTGTTCCGGCCTTTGAACTCCTAAGCCTGGCGGAGGACTGATGGGGCCTAGACTTGGTGACTCTCATTGCCCTCTCNNAGCCTAGGGTGACNCTGCAGGTAGCGGGTAAGTCCATTGACTTTCTTTTGGACAAGGGAGCTACCTATTCTGTTCTGACATCTCACTAGGGTCCTACAGTTCCCTCGCCAATTTCTGTCACGGGAGTGGACGGGATCCCTTCCTTCCCACTTAAGACGCTGACACTTCCCTGCATTCTCGCAGGGAGATTTTTCTCACACTCCTTTCTGGTTATACCTGCTTGCCCCACACATCTACTTGGTAGTGATATTCTCAGCCACTTTGGGGCCACCCTCACCTTGGCCCCCACAACCTCTCCTGAGTCCCATTTTCTTTTCCCCTTAATAGCCTCCCAGGTCCCTACCCCAGACTGTCCTGTCCCTACCCTCCCTTGTCCTGTAAATTCCCAAGTGTGGGATACCTCAACTCCCATGGTGGCTACTCACCACCAGCCAGTTCTAATTCCCCTTAAGGATCTCTCCTCCTTCCCTTCCAGACCCCAATTTCCTATTCCTAAAACCCATCACCAAGGCCTTAAGCCTATTATCACCCGCCTTTTATCTCAGGGATTTTTAATACCTATCAACTCACCCTGAAACACACCCATTCTTGCTGTACATAAGTCCTCCTGGGCTTACTGTTTAGTTCAAGACCTCCGCCTCATTAATGAGGCAGTTATTACAACCCACCCAGTGGGTTGTAACAACCCCTACAACCTCCTGTCTAACATTCCTCCTGCCACCTCCCACTTTACTGTTCTGGACCTAAAAGATGTCTTCTTTACTGTCCCTTTACACTCTCACTCATACTTCCTCTTTGCCTTCACCTGGGAGGACCCTGACACCCATCCTCCAGGCAGCTTACATGGACCATTCTCCCATAGGGTTTTCTGAACAATCCCCATTTCTTTGGCCAAGCCCTGGCTCAAGATCTATTTTTTCCCTAGAAACTTACCTTCTCTGCTTCCACAAGAAACAGAAGTTCTGGATGACAATTAACCAGATGCTCCTCCACTCACACCTTCTACTGAATGTGAGCCCACCAACTTTTGACTCTTCTGCTTCCTCACATCGTCCCATGCCTGCAGGAAGTAGCCAGACTTGAACCAGTGTCCCTATTCCCAAAGAGTCTGGAATGTTTGGTAGGAGCTCCACTTCAGCCCCTGGCGTCTTGCTCTGGGTGGTCAATTCCCAGCCACCAGGTGACTGGCAGAGCTGCTTTCTATTGGGGGGTCTTCCAGACACAGCTTCCTGTGCTGCTCAGGCTCCACCCCCAGCACCACCCACACCTCCAGCAGCTTGGACTCCTGGCCCATGTGCAGCCCATGCAGCAGGCCGGCACTGNGCCNCANNCTGCTGAACCNNNCCNTTCAGAGCNCACNAAATATGGCTCCTCCCCAGAGAGGCCAAGACCACTCCCTTGACCTATTTAAGTGGGCATCGTGGAGATTAGACAGTCTTTTCCTCCAGTCTCTCACCCCAATCTCCTCTCTGTGGGGCCGAGGAATAACCCGGGAATGTTCATCCATTAAACCTGGCCTTTTCCTAACTTGGCCTGATTCTGATTGCTGCACCAGCTGAGAAACTTATCAGGTTCATGCCCCTCATTGGGCGCCACTTGTAAGTGAAGCCACATGAGTCTTTTTAAAGGGTATTAAGGATTTAAGATACAAAATGGGGGAGAATATGCACTCACAGATACAGAACAAAGTAAATAGCCATTGTAGTCCTCTGTTCTGCCCTGGGGTGAATTGAACAAGCAGTCTAATCTCCAACCACCACAAGAGAGAGTGAGTATGCNTCTCTCCTCAGTTTTTAGCAGTCATGTAACCTGCCAAGAGGCCACACCCTAAGGCTGATACTCCAAAGCTATTTGCAAAATACATACCTACAACAGACAACAGACTTGTTTTCTTTCTTTGACCTACTTTTACTACCATTAAAATTTTGCCTTGTGAATCTCTGCTTTACAGTTGGTTGTCTAAAGAATCTAAAATGAGGGATAAAATGACCTGTGAGTGTGGTAAGTCATTTTCAGTATATAGCTTTTATTCTTTGAATAGCACATTAGTTAACTTCAATTATTCCCCCTCTTTATGTGTATTGCTATACATCATAAAGAAGGAAAGGAAGGATTTATTGTTCTTCCTTTTGAATGTGAGCTAACCTTGGGGGCTACTTTTACCAATAAATATANCAAAGTAATGATTTTTATTTTATCTCAGGCCTTAAGTCAGTGAGATGGTTTGACTTTCTGCCTTTTGTAAAGCCAGACTCTGAGAAGTCAAAATGATATGGGTGTAATGTATGAAAAAGAACTAAGATGGCTTAATCACAAGGTTGGGCTGGCATGCATGTTCATAGTCAACTTTCCTGCTGACTGTAAAACCTAACCTACATGGGATAGTCCCACCTAATTGAGTCTTTAGGTAACTAAAATTCTAACCAGTATCATGTGGAGTAGAATTACTAAAGGAGTTGGAAAACATTATGAGCAATCAAACAATTGTTGTTCAAGATCATTAAATATGGATCTATTTGCTATGCAAGAATAATATGAAAATTGAAACCTCAAGGAAAGGTAGTACTATTGTTATGAATGAAGAGGTNTCTACCATTTGCAATGTGAGAAGGGGGATATACATGCTACAAAGAAGAAAAACAACCACCAATTTTACCCAGTCGTGAACCTTCCCAACTATGATAATGGCCTGACTGCAAGATAGAGTCACTGGTGTAATAGCAGCATAAATGTTATGGGAGTAATCAACCACATTTTGACTGGATTTAAGGATTACTCCAGAGATGTAACCCATACTTGATACTGTTAANAAGCCCAAGAATATAAAGGAACTGCTAAATGGTCTAATTAAATAAAATCCTGGAGCCATATATAGGGGTGAAAACCTGAGAGATCAGANGAATAGGAAACGCCACAAGCTAACCTCACCTCACTGACACCTCAGTCTCCAAAGAGACCTACTTCTTGTATACCCATGCCTATAAGCTTTTCTGTTCTTCTATCTCATTTGCTCTCTGTCCAACTACATCACTTCGTCTTCCTGCCCAGATCTGTCACTTCCTGTCTGTCTGTATGGACCTCCAGACCTCTATGGTCAGTGCTGGGATTAAAGGTGTATGTCACCATGCTTGACTCTGTTCCCAGTGTGGCTGTGAAATCACAGAGATTCAGACAGATCTCTGCCTCCTGAATGATAGGATTAAAGGCATGTGCTACCATTGCCTGACTTCTATGTTTACTATAGTGGCTGGCTTTTTCCTCAGTTCCTCAGATAAATTTTATTGGGGGACACAGTACATTGAGGGACACAATACATCACCACACAAGAATCTGAANCCAGAAAAGTCACAGGACCAGGGGAAAATGACTAATACTCTCCTAAATGAACATAGCAATAAAATGACTCTGAATAACACATTACTATACCCATCAGGGCATCACTCAACCCTCATCAGAGAAACTTCTTGAAGCAAATGGCAATTAACATAGACTCAAAATCATACATCATATAGAGAATGAGAGATTTTACAGTGCTCAGGTCTAAATGAGATATCTTCTCAAGGCTCAGGGATTTATTCAGAAGAGGAGGCAGAATGATTCTAAGAACCAAAGGTAGTAGACAGCTTCAAGGGAACATTATTTCTCAGACACAGCAGGGAAGATGCACAACAGGGCAGAACTTACAGAAACTGGTATCATTCATCAAACCTGACCTAGCTNACACCACACAAAAATCCCAGCATGAAGGAGGGGAAGTAGATGCAAGGTCCCACTCTAGCCTAGAAACTAGTCACAATTGATAACTGCTGGGAGAGGAAAAGTCATAATGTTTAGAAATTTACTAGGGGAAAGGCTAACAGTACCTTGCCCATGCTCTCTCCGTGGAGAGGTTCTATGGGAGCATCTTAGAGTCTGACAACTGGAGCTTTACCCACAGGCTTGTCTTTTCTCTTAACTAGACAGCATAGCTTTCTCAAGCTCAGTGTCAAGCCACCTCCACTTAGCTTCCCTGGGCTTCCTAACCTTGCTGTTTTAATGTTTGTTTTAACCCTAACACCAGTGTCCTAACCTCAAGCTTGTGACATTAGATATGTTCTTCCTGGATCTTCATACCCCTAGGCACAGATTTGAATTTACGTGGTATCATTTATAAGTCACGGAAATTGGACCAAAATTTATTAATGACTTTGTCTTAGTGCTCACACCACAATTCATAATATTTTTAAAGATAGCTCTGACATCTATGAGCACTAAATTTGCAATACAAAATTCTATTTCATTCTCAAACACAGGATTTCAATTTAATCACTGATTTCCTTTTTATAGAATTTGAGGACATAAATTTAATTTTCTTTAATTAAATTTTCACCCATGACCACATTATTAGGAAAGTATCTTNGACAAAAAAGTTTATGCTCAACTTAAATAATAATGAAAGTCTCTACTACTTATCCAACTGCCTTGTTGCTTAAGTTATTTCTTTAGAGAAAGAGAAGGCTTTGGTGAATACCAAGTAGTAGTCAATAGGTTTGGGCAGTATATCATGAATTCAAAAAGTGAAATTGATTGGAAAAACGTAAGAGAATTTTAATTAAATGGATAAGGGTGTCTCCTCACAAACCCAAAGGCACAGCTATGCCCCTTTTTGTATCTTCTTCATCTGGAAAATGCTCTGTTCAAAGATAGAGGTGTAAGCATAGCACTCCGAAGCCTCAGCAGTCCCTAGTCAAGGAAGGCTCTGCTCCCTACTGTTGCATTCTGAGCACGTTACAGCTCAACTGCTGAAAGCTCATTAAGTCACTCCTTTGGTCTGGAATTCATGATTGACTCAGTGTGGGAGATGTTGAATTATCACGTGTTTCTGTCACAGTGTTCATCATTGGATTTCGGGGAAGACATCAAACAATTGAACACTAGTTACACTATCTTGCCCATTGTAGGACAGAGGCCACTGTTGCTTGCTGTTGCTGTCAGTACACCTATTTTAGCCACAGTGACATCTTCCATCACACTTTGTTTCCTGCTCCTGGTAGTGAAGGATGCAAAATAACACACTAGCTGAGATCTGCCATGAATTTCTTCAGCTTTCTCCTTAGTTAAAAGATACTTTTAAAAGTATTCCTCTATAAATTATTTCTCATTATATGATCACAGAATCATTAGCATATTAATAACAAATGCATCTATTTTTACATCTCAATCAGTGTTTCTTCAAATGCCACCTGAAACCTGAATATCATTCTAGGGATAATCAGTAATTAAAACAGAAAATCTAGAGTTATTCTAGAAAATATAAAGCTGATTTTATACTAGCTCTAAGTTTCTTATAGTTTTTTTGTTTGTTTGTTTTGGTGGTAGATAAGACCATAAAACATATTCAATAGTGAAAATGTAAATCCAATGTAAAGTTACATAGCTTCTGCTCCAAAAGGTTACTCTAACTGTACAGAAGTTCATGGAGATGTATAGACTTTGAGTCTAATTAATTTAGATGTATAATTTTTTTCTTCACGTAGATTTAATAATAAATTATTTTATTTTATTTTTATTTTTTCAAAAGATGGAACCTAATTTCTCTCCACTTCAGTGTGTACTAGATATTCCATCTTTTTAAAAAGATGTACCAAAAAGTTTATAAGCATATTATAAACCACTTCTTGATAGAAACCCTCAAAGCCTAATAGACCTGGCAATATATGCAGCTAGAGAGGTGACTTAGCAGTTAAGAACACATGAGAACCTCCAAATAAGCCAGANTAGTATCAAGGGCCTATTGATGAAGACAAGACCTACACAACTCATTGAACATGAAGAAGTCTAACCCTTGCCTCTGTAGACTATCTTAGTCAATGTTCTATTGCTCTGAAGAAACATCATGACCATGGCNACTCTTATAAAGGAAAACATTTAATTGGGGCTTCCTTACAATTCAGAGNTTTAATCCATTTTCATCATGGTGGGAAGCATGATAGCATGCAGACAGACATGATACTGGAGAAGTAGCTGAGATTTCTATATCTGGATTGGCAGATAGCAAGAAGAGAGAGACACTGGGCCTGGCATTAGCATTTGCAACCCCAAAGCCCACCCCCAGTGACACAGTTCCTCCAACAAGGCCACACCTACTCCAACAAGGCCACACCTCCTAATCCCTGTTAAGCATCACCCACTCCCTAATAAAGAAGCATGCAATTATATGAGCCTGTGGAGGCTATTCCTATCCAAATTCCACATTCCATTACCTGGCACCCATAGACTTGCAGTCATATCATAATACAGAAATTCATTCAATCCAACTTCAAAAGTCCACAAAGTCCATCACAGCATCAACACTGTTTAAAAGTCCAAAGTTCAAAGTTTCACATATTGGTGGCAATCTCTTAACTCTAAACCCTATAAAATCAGAATAAAACAGCAGATCACCTTCTTCCAGCAAACAGTGGTACAGGATATACACTACCATTCCAAAAGGGAGGAGGGAGCACAGTGAGAAAATATAGACTTGTTTTACTCCCTGTAAGCAGCGTTCCTTAGCAGGTATTCCGTGGCTCTGGCATCTCCAACATCTTGGAGTCTCCAAGACAATCAATCCAGGCTTCACCTTCACAGCTTCACTCAATGGCCTCTTCAGGCTTCCATACAGGGACACACCTGACATGCCTCGCCTCAGAAGACACGTGCTTTCTTACACTGCAGAGGGAGATTCCACAACCCCTTTCTTGTATCCTTAACTCTGACGCTGGAACCATGTGGCCAAATTGCCAACTTCTTCTGCTTACTGGGTCTGAAATATGACCCCCTCTTTCAAATACATTTTCATTAGCTTTCTGCTTTTAATGTTTTCCTTCACTACCTAAGTTTGACTGTCCTGGAACTTGCCTTGTACACCAGGCTGGCCTTAAACGCAGATTCATCTCCCTCTCCCTCCTGAATGATGGGATTAAAGGCATGTACCACCACACCAGGCCCCAATCTTTNCTTTAATTCCTGTTTACCAGTTGAAAGCTTAGCTGGGTGGGGCCTTTCCCTGAGACCATCCCTCCTTTTTTCATTTAGCCCCAGAGTTTTCTCTATTCTGTTTATCTCCTTGTACAAAGAATTTAGGTCCATTGCATTTCNTGGTGCCCTTTTCTTCTCAAATTGTACATTTTGTATTTTCCTTTCTAAGCTTCCTNCTTTTCATTATTGATCTGCATAAGATTTATCACTAATAGCCATGTGGCNCAGTCAATACTAGGCTGTTTTGAAATCTCCTCTGTCAATGCCAATAATCCAAAACTCTTCAATTTAGCTTCAGGCAGATTTTTCAGACAAGGGCAAAAAGCAGACACATTCTTTGTCATAATATCACAAGAACAACATCTATGCCATTTACTAATATTCTTCTCCTCTGTAACCTCTTGAGCCAGGATGTCATAATCTACATTGCTCCCAGCACCACTGTCTTCCCTGTTCTTACTAGTATGACCCATTAAGCCCCACTTANAGTGTTCAACTACTTTTCCTAATCCAAAGTCCCCAAGTCCACATTCTGCCGACAAGAAGCATGTTCAGGCAAGTCACAACAATACCTCTGTCTCTCGTGCCAACTTCTGCCTTAGTAAACATTCTGTGAGGAGACACCATGGCTATGGCAACTCTTATGAGGAAAACATTTAATTGATACTTCCTTATGGTTCAGAAGTTTAGTCCAATTTCAATCATGATGGGAAGCATGACAACACACAGGCAGACATGATGCTGGAGAAGTAGCTGAGAGTNCTATATCTGCTATAGGAGTCAGCTTCTCTGATTATGGCTGAGCAAGGTACTGATCTACAAGTATAGCAGACTGTCATTAGGAGATATTTTATTGCTACTTTGTTTTAGTAAACCAGTAGCATTTGGCTTTCCCTTAAGTTCCTAGCTTATCTAGTCTTAGGTTCTTTGCCATCCAAGCAGTGTTGGCTATGGGTTCCATCTTCTGGAGTGGGCCTAAGTCAAATCAGATATTCACTGGTTACTCATTTGCTACTGATTTTTGTAAGTTAATTTTGTATTCACCCACTTTGCTTAAAATGTTTGTCAGCTGTAGAGGTTTCCTAATGGAATTTTTGGGGACACGTATATATACTATCATATCATCTTCAAATAAATATAAATAGATATAAGACGGATTTTCTAAATAGTCATGTTAAATAAAACACAGAGGCAGAGATGGGGTGAAAGTCTNACAGAGATTAGAGGAATTAGGAACAGCTACAAACTCAGCTTAGACTGCAGCTGCAGCTTCCAAAATGGAGAAAGAGTTCCACTTCCTTATACCTCCACATTTATATCCCTTTCTGTTCTGTTCTCCCATTGGCTCTTTCAGCCTAGCTACACCACTTCCTCCTATGGCCCACTTCTGCCACTTCCTGCCTGTCTGTATAGACCTCCAGAATTCTATGGTTGATGCTGGGATTAAAGGTGTGTGTCTCCACGCTTGACCATTCCTAGTGTAATCTGGAACTCACAAGGATCCAGACAGACTCTGCTTCCTAAGTGATAGGATTAAGGGCGTGTGGTAATTTTGTAAGGCTAGCAGCTTTGATCTTCAGATAGCTAGTTGCTCTGATCTTCAGATAAATTTTATTGGGGGACAAAGATAAAATACCACCACAAATAGAATTCTTCCTTTCCAATTGCATCCCCTTGATCTCTTTCAGTTGTCTTATTGCACTAGCTAGGACTTTAAGTACTAGTTTGAATAGGTATGGAGAGAGTGGAAATCCTTGTCTTGTTCCTAATTTTAGTGGATTGCTTTGAGTTCCTCTCTATTCAATTTGATGTTGGCTATAAACTTGCCATAAAATGATTTTATTATATTGAGGTNTGTTCCTTGTATCCCTAATCTCTCCAGGACTTTTATCATGAAAGGGTGTTGGAATTTGTCAAAGGCCTTTCCTTCACATAATGAGATGATCATGTGAGTTTTGTCTTTCAGTTTGTTTATATGGTGGATTAAATTACTGATTTTTGTATGTTGAGCAATCCCTGCATCTCTGGGATAAAGATTACCTGATCATAATGGATGTCCATTTTTATGTATTCTTGGATTTGATTCATAAGTATTTTATTGAGAATTTTTGCATCTTTTTTCATATGGGAAACTGNACTGTACTTGTCTTTTTTTGTTTGTTCTTTATGTGGTTTGGGTATCAGGGTCACTGTGGCCTCATAAAATGAATTGAGCAATGTTCCTTCTGTTTCTATTTTGTGAAATAATTTGAGGAGTATTGGTGTTAACTCTTCTTTGAAAATTTGATAGAATTCTGTGCTAAAACCTTCTGTCCTTGGGGGGGGTAGTTTGGATTGGGTGACTTTTAATGACTACTTTTATTTCACTAGGAGTTTTAGGTCTGCTTAGATTTTCCAATTTGGTGGAGTACAGATTTTTAAAGTATGTCCTTATAATTCTCTGGATTTCCTCAATGTCTGTTGTTGTATCCCACTTTGAGCTCTAAGTTCATTTATTTGGATCTTTTCTATTTGTCTTCTAATTAATTTAAATATGAGTTTTCCAATCTTATTAATTTTCTCAAAGAATCAATTCTTTATTTCATTGATTCTTTGTATTCTTTTTTGTTTCTNTTTTATAGATTTCAGCCCTGAATATCTNTAGATTTTTTTTAACAGTCATCATTTAAAATTTTAAAACATTAAATAGAAAAACAATAATATCTCTCCAGTCACACTATGGATTTGATAAAAGCAGACTGGAAACCATGAATTTGTCACTATTCATCTTTTTAAACTAGACAACATTACCTCACATCTTTAACTTATAGGTACTTCTTTTGAAATGTTTTGCTACTATAAAATAATCTATTTAAGTTACACTAAATACACAATATACTGCATCCAATTTCTATTACTGTTCTAAATTGTTATACGTTTTCTCTCCCTCCTAAGAGTCNCCATCTTGGATTCAACCAATCACTATCTTCTATTAACTACCTAAAGGTAGAGATTATAATCATTATTGTAATCTGGTAACCTTATAACAAGCACCACCTCTTTCCATGGAAATATCACACAGAACTGGCAAGTGTAGGTGAATGTTTTGTCCGGGTTCTGCCAGGCCCCTTGGTCACGCAGCTGTTCAGACCCAAGTAAACACACAGAGGCTTAAATCAATTACAAACTGGATGGCTTATATAGCTCAGGCTTCTNGTTAACTNGCTCTTACATCTTAAATTAACNCATTTCTATAAGTCTATACTTGCCANGTGGCTTATGGCTTACCTATACCTTTACATCTTGCTTTTCCTGGCGGTNGCTAGCAGCATCTGCTCAGCTCTCCTTTCTTTTTCTTTTCTCTCTAGTTAGAATGTCCCGCNTAACCTTATTTTGCCTCACCATTGGCCAATAGCTTTATTTATCAATCAATCAGAGCAACACATTTTCACAGCATACAGAACATCACCCATCAGGCAGGTACATAATTTCTTTTTTTTTTCTTTTTTGGTTTTTCGAGACAGGGTTTCTCTGTGTAGTTTTGGCGCCTTTCCTGGAACTCACTCGGTAGCCCAGGCTGGCCTCGAACTCACAGAGNTCCAACTGCCTCTGCCTCCCGAGTGCTGGGATTAAAGGCGTGCGCCACCACCGCCCGGCAGGTNCATAATTTCTGGCTGAATTTTTGGGGTAGCTAACTAGTCTGAGTGGTGACCAGCTTTATAACTTNATCTCATTTGCATTTCCTATCAGCAGAATGAGAAATATCAGGAGGGTGAAACCTTTCAATAGAGACCTTCCCTAGATTTCTTCTGTCTCTGTCCTAACCTCCTGTCCTCAGACATTACTTGTTGGAAAAAACACCACACACAAATTCCAATTTCCACCTCATAAATATCTTTTTAAGAAAGTCTATTGTGCATTCACTAGACTTGAGTTTCCTATACAATCAGTTCTCTTTTCTTGAGGGCATTATTTATTAAATAATATGCTCCTTGTGTGTTGTCAAGACAGCTCATGGTAGCCTTTGGTATTTCTAGATCCACAGGGCAGCCCAGGGTGTACTTAGAGATGCTAAGACTTGGACAACACTTTAGAGCAGTCATCAACATGCCAAGTATGCTTTTTGTTTTTAGAAAGTATGAGCTGCACAATTTTGGTGTTCATCAGTCCCTGTGTAAGTATAGTATCTCTCAGACATATACATCTTATGACTGCATCCTCATTTATTAAACCTATATATCAGAATACNATCTAGTCCTGTTTCATGGGGGAATACTCTCCTTTTAGCTTCCCAAGTATGTAATATCATCTGACACACAGTAAAGCTGTAATTTAACTAATATTTAACACTTTACTTACCCCTATGCCCATTCTCAAACTGTACACTCATGCTAGAATTAAGAAACAAGCCTTTCCTGTATCAAACCCTACACTGGGATGACTATTATACATATACCACCTAAATATTGGCAAATACTATTTATAAGAGCTTTAAAAAAGTAAGACACTTTATTTCCTTAGTTTCAGGTGACATGGGGATCTGGTGATGGTGGGAAAAGAGGAATATCTTGAGAAGTAAAAATTTCAGTGATTATCATTACTGTTGTGATGATCAGTTAAAATCAATGTATATTTAATCCTTCTTTATACATGAAAGATTTACCATAAATGCTTATGTAATAATTTATTTATGCAGAAAATAAATATTCTTAATTTTCCTCTTCATTTTAGATATTTTATCCATACCCTATGTACGTATTCCTAGAAATCTTCATAAAGTGGTACAATACATTTCAANTATTTGTATTGTAATTGCACATTCTGCTAGTCAAAGAAAAGAAAAAACATTTTATAATCCTTATGCATCTAGATATCATGACAAAAAAAGACAGAGTTGTAAATGGAGGTGAGAGGGAGAGAAAGAGGTAAGAAAATTGGGAAAGAGAGAGGTGAAGGAGAGAGAGAGAGAGGAGAGGGAAGGAGGAAGAGAGAGGAAGGGAGGGAGAACAAGGGGACAGGGAATGAGAGAGGGAGAGAGGGAGTTTTTAAAAGAAATTGTGATCAATAAAGAGAATCTGTTCACCAAAAGGCAAACGAATGGGAATCAAATGGTTTAGACTGGATGGATGCCATGTCGTCTTTGCCTAGAGACTTCAAAGGACCTTATTCCTCTTTTGTACCTCAGGTAAACTACTGAAACTATTGGAAAGAGAAGCTCATGATTGAGAAACTGGCAACCAACCCACCATTCTTTACAGAAGTATGGTTTTCTACATAAAATGTGTTTTGTTACAATTTGCAAAACAGTCATCCCTTTAAATTAAAGCATTGTTTATCAAGGGAAAGTTAATTGAAAAGCATGTATTTTTCTAGCTAAATGGAAGCCTGCATCATGCAGGCAATAAACATTCTTGCTTGAAAAGAATTCTTGTTCCTTCCTCTAAGACTGCCATGGGAATAAAGCAGGCAAAGAAAAGAAGAAAAGAAGTCCCATACAGCCTCAAAGTTGTGTCTGGTGTAGGAGCCAAATGGGATTTTGCAGCCTACAAGTTTCCTATTCACTCTAAATTTAGCCCCCACAGACTCCCCATTTGGCTCACCAGGCTTCTCAAACAGAGTGCAAGGCATTTTGGGGTGCTAGTGTCATTTGCTCCTGTTGACAACCATAGCTAATCTTCCCCATTAGGCACTGGGCAAAAGTTCATTTCTTAGTTCCTGGATGCCCACACTGTGCAAGACGAAAGTGAAAGGAAGACTTTGGTCCACTGGACAGGGTCATGAAAAAGGGCAAAGGAATATTCTCAAAGGCATACCATGTGTGAGCTGAGACTCCAGGCAGGTGGCTTTATAGCATAGTATTCATTCTAGCAGAAAAATACACACAAATTCGTAGCTATGTGAGCACACTCATGTGTGAATTCCTCTGAAAAGGACTGATAATGAAATTGCAGGAACGTCACAAAGACAGGGTGAGAAGTGGAAAGCAGTTATGATGGCAGCCCAACCTTCTATTCACCCAGCCCAATGCCCTCCTGAAAACTCAGCAACAATTCTACAACAAATAACTATTTCAAAATACTCCTACATATACTAAGGTTTCACAGTACTCTTATTAATTATATTTGTCAGAACAAATTTCATTTTTCAGAGTCCTGATGATTTAAGTTTATGTAAGCTTAGTGTTTTTTTTTCCTTCTTCTTTTGGGAAAAATAGTGGAAGAAGTAAGAATGGGGAACACAGTAGAAGATACTTAAATATGTGCATGATTGAGGGACACAGAGAGAAGAAAGACGGGTGAAAGGAGGTACAGAGGAATGGAAGATGGGGAGAGGAAGTGAGGAAGGGAGAGAGGGAGGGAGGGAGACACACACACATATAGTAAGAGAGATTATTCATTCTCAACTGAGAGCAATTATCCTGGGGAGTGACAAATTGATTTTTAAGAGGGAAGGAGAAAATATCATGCTGCTTTTAAATCTAATATATATTTATGTATATTACATATGTATACAGATGTCATACAATTAGGAGAGTGGATGCACTCTCAGATGTTGCAAAACTGATATTCAATTATTTTGTCATTCTTGCACACTGGAGAAATACAAGGATTTTACAAGCATGGAGGTTGAGAATTGAACCTTGTGCTGTATGAGGGAGAAATAGTGGTTAATTGCTGACATTTTGTGTTCCTAAGGGATGACACGCTCTGTTGTGAGATACAAAAAGGAGTATTCAGGTTGAGAAGAGCAGCATCAATGAGGAAGCAGAAGGCAAGAGGGGGTTGTGTGAGAAGTGTGATCCAAGGCAAGTCTCACCCAGGGCATGAAATAATAAATTTTATTCAGAATGAGAGGAAATGTATTGTCCATTAAGAGCCAGTTAGGAGCTGGAAAAATTGTTCCACAGTTAAGAGCACTTGGCTGCCCTTGCAGAGGACTTATTTATTAGAAAAATGATTTCTTGTGCTAATACATCCTAATTTTTATTAATTCATTTGATTAAAGAAGCTCTATAAAATACAATTAAGACCAAAAAGAACTTAAATATTCTTATAGTCAACAATTCCTGGGGTTATAATGTTATTTTGATTGATATAATTCCATTTTTTAAAAATCCAAAATGAAAATCACAAGCAGGATTTTAGGTTTTGTTTTNGGGGGCACAACCCTAATCGGCATTTGGGGATCTGAATAATGATCTATCTGAATTCTTTCAGCTGAATGGGATGCTTGGGTTGGGCTACCGATTCACAAGAGGTAACTACTGCCTGCTACTGTAAATCTGGCCAAGAACCCAGGATTGGGAAGTCATAGTCCCTAGGAGAGAACCTCCTAGTATTAGTTTGTTAATTGGACATGGTATCAAACTACCTTCTAAATACTTATCTTCATGCCTATAGATTTGTGTAGCTCTCAGCTCTTGTCAGAGGACAGAGGTTAACACAGAGACAACCTGTCAAAGAGGAGAGAATAAAAAAAGTGTCTGGATGTCTACTTCACACTTTCTGCTCAGGAAACATCATGAAAGAGAGAAGACATTGCAAGGGCCAGAGGCTGGGAAGACCTGCTATGATGGGGCATCTTTTGGACATCATACAGTCAGTACACTTGTGGACTCACCTCAGCTGTATCGACCTCCTGAAGACCTNCACAAGAGTNTTCCCATTAACATTTCATCATGGAAAGGGAAAGGGCTCATGAGGCCTTATTTCTCTCCCCCAAAGGGCTATTGACAATCAGTGGTGACTATGAGGCTGTTACTTACTTCAGCAATGAAACCACTGGTGATGTGCAAACTCCTGAGTAAAGTGCTTTCCTCCCTGCTCATGCAGGGAACTCTATTTAAACCCAGTGGCTTACACACACACAAAAGAGAAATGAGAGTAAAAAGGGAACTCATTGATAAGGAGGATTGTTTTTTCTTTTTTCTTTTGTAGAAGAGGGGAAAGAGATGGAAAAATAGATATGAGAAGGGCTACAATTCATTACATGCAACTATGAAACTGTAAAAGAATAAAACATAAATAAAATTTTAAAATGAAGTTAACAGTCTCCTCGTAGACAATAAAACAGGTTTATCACACTATCTAGACACTCCTACTATTTTCACATATTTATTCCCACCTGTTATTATTGACAAAACATTCCAACACATTTAAAAATCCATTTGCAGTCCCTGTGTGATGAGGTGATCTTATCTTGTTATTGATTTGCTATTGTTATAGTTACAGTTTACGGTTTTGGGGATAGAGCCAAGCTTGGCATGGGTAAGCAAGGTAGTCTTCCCTGGGCTCTCTCTTTATACCTCTTTTTATGCATAAAAAGTGATTCTTCATTAGTAGGCAACCAGAAAAACACTGAAATAAGCAATTAGTAGCATCAATCATTTTATATTACTCATATGTATTCACAACACTAAGCTCCTTAAGCAATGTTGTGATATAGGAATTATCACACTTATTTATATAGGAAAAGATTTCAGTTTAGAAACTTTAGATGGTTGCATAAACACAGTGTCATATCAAAACAACAAAACTGAAATTCAAATACATTATCACTGGAAAGTCAACACATTTTTATTTAAATTTGCATATGAAAGGCTAAGGAGATGAATTAGTGGTTAAGGGGACCCAGGCTCAGTTCCCAGCACCCGCATCAGGCACCTGCTTGTTGCTTGTGATCCCAGTTCCAGGTGATCAGGTGCTCTCTTCTGGCATCCACTGGTGCCTCCACATGTATGGCATACACATAAATAAAAATGAAAATAAATCTTTAAATCTGCATATAATGTGTGTATCTCTGTCCTAGATCTTAAGTCTATTAACTTTATAAGTGTAGGTGTTTACATTTACCTTTCTCTAGAACTTCCTTTCATATCTCATTTTTCATATGATTATTTTGTCTTCAAGCCAGTGAGTTAATTTCACATATGTATCTCTAACCTTCTACAGACTAATTTACCTAACAAACTCTAGTGAAATATAGAAAAGAATGACTATTACAAGCTCTTAACTGCATAAGCCATTCTACTTGTTAAGATTTATTTTCGGTTGTCATACAGAATCTAATAGCAACAGTACAGACAAAAACTGTGTTTTATACTCTTCATACATATCCATATTAAAAGTTGCTTTTTCCATCAGGCTTCAAGATGGATAGGTATACACTTCTGTCATGATCCTGTACCAGCCTGGTAAGAAATGAGATTCATTGGAATACCATCTTTCAATTGTTTTGTTTTGGTTTAAAGATTCAGATTATCCTGAGTCAAACGTTTTAGGCTGGTCTGGCTGAGGCTGCTGAATCTGTAGAATGTACCTGGGATGGTTTCTCCATCATTGGTGTGCTTGCTCTTTGCTTCACTCATTTTCTGTACAATTTGGGACAAATGCTTTACACAGAGACCNGAGAGGTAACTTTTCACACTTCAGTGTTTTGATTTTTTAAAAGACTGTGCTCAACAAGTTCACTTTGTCTTAAGGAAAAGAGACACACGGTTTCCTCTCATGCTTGTTTTTTTATCTTTTCATATTTTCAGTCTAAAAAAACAGAATTGTCTTTTTTTTTTCTAGTTGCACTACACGGAGCCAAAAAATGCTGGTGTTTTCTGCTTGGACGCAAACTAATCATTTATCTGGACACTTCTGAAAAGACTTAATTTCCTCAACTGGTCAGTATTCTGCCTGTGCTAAAGGATCCCTAACACAACAGATTTTCCTTTTAACTCACGTTTCTCCCCCTAAGCACCCACCCACACCACCTCCAGCATTCTCAAGTAAGAACTGGCTGCCAATCCCTCCCCTGCAAAGCCTTTCCCCTCTGTCAAGCCATTGTTCAATTGCTAGCTACCACCAGTGCTGAATCTCTAACCCAAGGCTCATATTTGTCTAAAATCAATAATAAGCAGGGAGACAGACAAGCGGTTTGTTTTGCCACCTTTCTTGACAGCATGAGGTAATGCTGACCTATTGAGCAAGCCTGACAGACATTCAGAGAACCTCAGTGGTGAGAGATGAGGAATGTCCTAGCACAGCCTGGCAGCAGAGGCCAACCTAACTCACACCAGGCTTTGGACNAGCCCAGTGAGAAGAATGTTCAATGTTTCAATTCAGAGAAGGATTTAACTGCTCCTTGACAAGCCATCTAGATATTTGCTGTGCTTGGCACCAGAATGTGTCTCTTTCATCTCCTGGATCCTGCTACTTCTCTGCACAGTTCAGAAGAGTCTCAGTGTTATTCATCTATAGTTTTTCCAATAACATTTTTAATTTTCTGGTTTTGTGTATTTGTGTGTGTGTACCTGTGTGCCTGTGTGCATGTGTCTGTGAGAAAACCTAAGATAAGGAATATGAAAATAAAAGTGGATTGAGGGGGGTAAAAAAGAGTAAGGAAGAGTTAATACAATTGAAATATATCACTTTCATGGATGAAATTGGCAAAGAAGAAATAAAAATAGATCACAATAGCATGCTTAAATTAGTTATAAGGTATCAAGGCAGATTGGCAAATAGTATCCAATTATAGTTGAAGTCTTTATATAATTACTTTGCAAAGATTATCATCTTAACTTACTATACTTGGTGATAAAATATTGTTTACCAAAGGAGATAAGAAATACAACACTCAAGGAGTGATCAACTAAGACAGTGAANATAAACAATCTCATTACACACATACACACACTTATATATAACAAAACACACATACACTATGTATATATTTATATATATTTGTATATATATAATATGCATAGTTAAACAACATATCTAACACTGTGTCTCAGACTCTGCTGTAAAACAGAATTGGTAAGCTAATAATATGCAGAGGTCTTACTTGCCTTTAACTGACATGAATAAAGATTGGGATATTTAAAGTTCTACAGATATTTCAAAGAAGAAGCTGACATGAGGTGGCATGGCTAAAAAGAAAGTACTTTTGTGGAGTAAGAGCTCAAGTTCAATAAGAGACACATAGAATGTTCTAGAAACAACAGAATAGATTGCATCCAATACTGACAAATGCGAGGTTAAACATTTTCTGTAGTTAAAGGGAATTTTGTTCAGCTGTAAGGAAAGCTGAAATGATTTAAAGGAAAATGGGTATAACTGGAGATCACCATGTGACGTGAAAACCAGACCCAGAAAGATAACTACCACATGTCTCCTATAATATGTATCAAGCTTCCTTGTCAGACTTTCTTTGGATGGCCAGGTCCCAAATAATGATATGGAGACTTATAATTAATTATGAAAGCTTGGCCTTAGCCTAGGCTTGCTCCCAAATAGCTCTTATAACTTAAATTAACCCATTTCTATTCATTTATTTTCTGTCATGTGGCTCTTTACCTCTCCTCCATTCTGTATGTCCAACTCCCTCTGTGTCTGGCTGGCTTAATCTCATGTGCCTCAGATTCTTCTTGAGTTCCTCTCTCTTCCCAGAAGTCCTGCCTATTCTCCCCTTCCTAACAATTGGCCATCCAGATTTTCACTAAACCAATCATAAGGTGCCTTAGGCAAAGACACATCATCACACTATACAAAAGGATTATCCCACAATGATAATATGTGCATGTATATACATATGTGTGTGTTTCTTTGTGTTTATTTCATGAATATAGAAAGGAGNACATGAGCAGAGAGGAAGAGATCTTTNACAAGTGGAAAGGGAGAATGAAAGAGAAAGTATAGAATACCTGTGACATGCAAGTGAGGGGACTATTTGAGAGGAGGAAGGTAACCAGAAAGAGAAGACAGAGAAATCAGGGGGCAATGAGGAAATACATACATATATATTACATATATATATATGTGTATATATATGAACTTATTAAAATACTTTGATCAAAAGTAGAATAATCAGGCTGCTTGTGTGGGGTTGAGGCAGCGTGCTGGACTACTGCGCTCCAGACCTTTGGTTCAAGGCTCGCTTGCCCATGTTTCTGGCACAGTAGCGAACAACAAAAGTAGAATAATCACTTTGGAGGTTGGTGAGATGGCTTCACGAGTAAAAGAACATGTTTCACAAGTGTGAGAACATGAGTTTTCACTTCCAACCTGGTACCCAGTTTAAAAAACCAAACAAACAAAAAAACCCTGTAACCATTCTTGAGTCTTATTAGCCAGTCAGTCTAGCCAAGATGGTAAGCTTCAGGTTCTATNACAGACTCTGCATCACAAAATAAGGCAAAGAGCTATAGAACAAAACATAGGATCTGATCACTGGTTTTCATATATATATATGAGTGCACACACACACTACTTACAGTAACACAACACACACACATAAGCAAACACATGTGTGCGCACGCGTGCGCACGCACACACACATACACACACACACACACACATACACCATTATTGTGCTAGCTAATATTCACTGTAAATGGAGGCCTTTTTGTCCTGCCTGGTCATGCAGCTGTTTTTAAAATAATCATTTAAAGGCTTACTATTAATTACAAACTGTTTGGCCTATTGCTCAGGCTTATTGTTACTCAGTTCTTACAATGTAAATTAACACATTTCTATTAATCTATGTTTTGCCACNTCTTGTGATCTCATGTCTTTACCTGTGCTCTAATAAATCTTGCTCCTCCAGCAGATGGCTAGCATCTGCCCCTGATTCTGCCCTTCTTCTCCTTGTATCTCTGCTTGGGTTTCCTGATTGGCTCTATCCTGCCTTGCAAAGACCAAAAGACCAAAGCAGCTTCTTTATTAACNAATAGTAATAAAACATATTCACAGCATATAAAAAAGTTATCTCACAGCATTTCTCCCTTCTGTCTAATCAAAAAGGAAGGTTTTAACTTTAATATAATAAAATTATATATAACAAAACAGTTATCAAGCAAGAATTACAGTTACAATATCTAGTCTATTTGTATTTGGCAAAATTAAAGGAAATATTTTATCTATCCTATCTTTGTGAGTCTAAAGTTTCATATCTAATTTATCTTTTATCATAACCAAGGAAAATTATAATTATAACTATCTAGTCTTCAGCTACATCAAAGACCTCAAAAGATTATAATATTATTTAAGTAAACAAAACGTGCATTGCAAACAACTACCAAAACTCTAGAAATGACAGAGACATCTGGCTGCCTGGACAGTCACCCAAAGTTCCCCAGCAACATTGGGGCATCCATCTTCAACCTATAGGCCTAGAGTATCTGGCAGACTTTTTAGTGAAGCAGGAAATTTGAAGCACTGTCTTACCTATTTTGTCAGAGTTCATCAGTTGCTTTTCTCTGTGTCCTGTAGAACGAATGGCAGTTTTTTTTCTGTGAAATGGGAATCCTGAAAGACCATCCCATTTTGTTTTGGCAAATTTCAGCAGTCACTTTCCTGTGGGTCCTGCATGTCCAGTTTATACAGTGTACAGTCAAGCAGTAAAGGCAAAAGCAGTTTTTTGCTCAAATTGCTGATCTTGCCATAATGAAAGAAATCTGTGGCATTTCTTTGATGCCCTTCATCCTCTTTAAAGTAATTGGTACTGCCAGAAGCAGATGTGTCTCATTGTAAGTTCTTAAAACATTTTAAATGTCATATTGTGTAGGTCTTTGAAGCATTCAATGATTGCCTATCTGAAATATATCTTTGAATACCTAGAAAATCGAACTAATGTGGCTTTAAGTTTGACTATTATAGATAACTAAATATTAATATGCATTTTAAATTATACATTATATTTTTAAATGAGTTGCATAAATATAATACCTTAAACATATACATATAACAAAATTGACTTTAAATTTGTATCAATAAAGTCCATATCATGTAAAATATCTTGAGTTTAACAGTGGTTTTTTGGATTAAAGTAGATTCAGTAATCTACCCTTTTTCCAATTATAATAATCTACCCTTTCTTTCATCATTTTTATATCATATTCNCTTTTCTTCTTTAGAAAGAGATTGACTGTGACCAATAACAATTTATAACCAACCCCCCCTTAAATGAAAATAAGTATTTATAAACAACATTTTGGGAATTTGGGCATAGTTCTCTAGATTACTTCCTGTTGATTGAGGGTGCTGGTAATCTTATGGAGACTCTGCGAAATTTAGAATTATAGTCAAGTCCAGACTGGGGTATTTTGTGTCCCTGGTCCATGTCAGCCAGCAGCCTTGAAGCTGTTTTGGATGCAGACCTCGGAGGAAACTGTAACAGAGGTGGTATATTGAAACATTGAATCATCTGGTCCATTCATTTTTGTTGGTGTCTGGTCCCCTTGCTCTGAAAATATATAAACTTTTAAAGGTAACATGCATATCTGTACTAATACAAATACAAATTGTGTGTTATACACAAACCAGCCAAGGATAATTTTTTGTTGTTGTTTTATGTTTGATCAGGTAAAATATGTTATGTGTCTTGTTTTATGAAGTATGATCATCTTTAATTTTGAATGAATCCATAGCCTCTCATTTCCTATGGAAAAAAAAACATAGCCTTTCCCCCTAAGTGACATATAGATTTTGGAGTCAAGATAGTTTTTAAATATATAGGTTGGCTTAATCCAGCAGTTTTATAATGAAATGTCTTACAGCAGTCAAAAATTTTAAAGACAAATAGTAATATATGTAATCCAGACTTTCTGTGAATTTTCCTTCCTCACTTGGCTCATTTTCTTTATATTACTTTACTCCCCTTTCTAAGGACTTTATTTTACTATTTTAAATCTATATGCTAATTTAAGGCTGTATAAATTTTTTCTTCTTTCTCTCTCAAGCCTAAGTGTAACTTTTAAACACCCTGTGACCCATTTAGAGGCCTTTCTGTCTGAATCTGTTTCTATTGTGCATCTTTAACCCTTTGTCTATACGAGCAAAAACCTTAAACCACCCTGTAGTGCACTGCGGGAGCTTGTGTTGATAGCTTAGGCTGGCAGGCAGTGGCTGGGAGAAGCTTCTTTCTATGATGGCCCTGGGAGAGACTGTGAAAGCCCTCCACGTGGCTTGGTTCATGGCGGTTGGAGGCCAGCTGCATATCTCAGGTACTGCGGCTGGCATGAGAGACTGGGAAGCCCACTGTGGCTCCATTTCTGTGCATTAGAACCTTTTAAAACCTTTCTCAGGTTTTATATGAATGTATGGGCCCTATGTTGGGTGATAAATGTAACCAGAGGCTTTTTTGTCCTGCCTGATTCCGCAGCAATTTTTAAATAATCTTTTAGAGGCTTAATTTTAATTACAAACTTTTTGGCCTATTGCTTAAGCTTATTATTAACTAGCTCTTACAACTTAAATTAAGCCATTTTTATTAATCTATGTTTTTCCACGTCTCATGGCTTTACCTGTGCTCTAATACATCTTGTTCCTCTGGTGGCTGGCTGGCATCTGCCCTTGACTCAGCCCTTCTTCTCCTTGTATCTCTGCTTGGATTTCCTGCTTGGCTCTACTCTGCCTTGCTATAGAGCAAAGCAGCTTCTTTATTACCCAATGGTAAACATATTCACAGCATATGGAGGGGTTATCCCACAGCAATTCACTGTCATTTGACACAGACCAGAGTCATTTGAAGGAGTCTCAATTTGAGGATTGCCCAGGTAAAAGTGTCCCNTGAATGACAGTCTTGATTATTGATTGATATGGGAAGGCCCAANTCATTGTGAGAAATACCATCGCTAGTTGTGGGCTATATAAGAAATCTAACTAAGCCTGAGTCTGCTGAGTCAACCATGGAGCCATCTAGTAGCACCATTCATGTTTTTTTGTCTCCAGGTCCCTGCCTTGACTCTCCTCAATGAACTTCAACCTGGAAGTGTAGCATAAAGTGAATCTGTTACTCCTCCAAGTTGATTTTTGTCAGATTGTTGTTTATCATGGCGACAGGAGGAAAACAAGAACAATTACTCTTTACACTAACTTAAAAAATTATGTGGAAANTAAAGGCAAAAATCTGTGCTTTGATGGAGCAGGAAAGCAAATGTTTGCCATGGTGGAAGAGACAGCTTGTCTGTTGACCTTCATTGTGAGTTATGAGGTGATTTTAGGATTTTCCTGAAACCTGTTCTTAACTTCTACGTTTACCTGAGGAGTCTTTTATAATCACAACTTGGTTGATACAACTGAAATGCCAAAAAAAATTTTAACTTGATGGTTTGGCTCAACGCCAAGAAACTAAAACATCAAAGAATTTATGAAATTGAGTATCCAGACTGTCCCATGTTTTATTGAGTCTNAACAATTCTTAAGTGGTCTTTACTGTATGATTCCAAATTTATTGTATATCTGTGATAAATAGTTGCAATCTTTGNTCAGCTTTTCATCAGATCACTTCAATTTAGAAACATCAAAAGATAACATCTTAGAAAATCAAAAGGAAANATCGTTCGTCATCAGCTATGTACCCTANGAATGGAAAGGATTACAAAGCAAAGAGTAGTCTGTGCATAGATACAATTCACAGGTCCAGCCCACAATAAATGGGAACTAGAGTTGGTCTTCAGTGAAGTTACAAAGGGAAAATTAACAGCCAGATACTGGGAGATGGCCAAAATTAGGTAATAAAGAGCCAATACATGTGCAATTAGCAAAGTTTTAGCTTAATTTTCATAGAATCATTAACTTTGCAAACAGGTTTTGCAACCAATTATTAGAGACAGCATGGTTGCACAGAAAGAATATTGAGACTAATTGGCAATCTAAGTAGGACAAAATTTTAGCTATTGACCAACCTGATGCTATGCCTGAAAATAAATACTCGGGTCAGACTTAATAGCCAAACATATAAAATGAAAGAAATTCCAGCCAAGTAGTGAATATGCACAGAATGAAAGGAGTAAATGTGGTATCAGGGACAAATAGAGCGTGTGGATGCAAGTAAATGGGAGCTGAGTAAAGTGAGGTCTGCATCAGGCCCCTAAGGAATTCTCCCAGAGAGTCTAGTACTGCTCTTGCATATTCCCTACCCTGTCTTATGGGAATGGTNTAAAAGCTCTNGCAAAGGAATGTTATATTCATAATCTGTATAAAATTTAATAGACANATTCTNCTCTGATCACAGCAGATTGGCAGAATAAGGGCTCCATATAAATTCATCTAGATGATTTGGCACAGGTTGAATCAACACATTGAGAGGTGGCTNTTGAATCATCACACCATTCTAAGATATTTAAAAGTCTATACTCAGATTAATTTTTAGAGAAATTAAAGAAAATCTAAACAGTGCTAGGATTAGAGCATTTCCATTGATTAANAACATCAATTTTGCAGATGGATATGGTATAATACTAATTCCAGATTTTTTTTCTGGAATTTTACTGAAATTTAAATTTTACTGAATGTACATTAAAATTTACAATTTTACTAAAAATTAAAAAGTGTGTCTAGCATANACATGGAAATAAAAAAGGTCAAAATAAACAAAAAAATCTTCACTGANGAATACTGTGGATATTAANATACTGAAATACATCTATACATATGCATATTCTTAATAACAGCACTATACTCTAAAGTAGCACATACTGGAATACCTGGAGCTATCATCTTTCCTACTTTGTGGTACTTTACATGTATGATAGTTTGAGTATATAACCAAGCAATGGGATTTATGGGTCATATTACTATATGACCNCACCTCACAATATTTCAGAATTCCTCTCTGTTGGAACATGGTGCAGGAATGAAGTCATGCGAGGAGAATTCTGAGTGCTTGTGAGAACACTCTAAGAAAACATGACAAAAAGTCTTGTGATATAAGTTTCTTCAAAATGAGAAATTGTTCTTGGAATCTGTCTGCTCCTCCCAGGTGTAGGGGATAGGAGTGAGTTTACCTCNGATTACTCATTATTGCTTGCTGTTATTACAACTAAATGCTTAAACTATTCTTTAGATGTCTCTGTGGAAAAACATGCTTTTGCCACATATGGCTTGTTCTTGTGATTGTATACAGCTTGACCTCCTGAGAACTTTACTCATGAGACTTTTCTTAACCCTCAGGATATAAATTGTTTGGGGCTCTGAATAATGTTGGCTATTGAACAAGACTTTAGTCTGCCTCATTTATCAGCTCTATTNTCCCAAGTCCCACCACCTCTAGAGTGGTGACACACCACAGATGAATTATCTACCTATAAGCAAACAGTAAGACAANAGCAACAAAAATCTAAAAGATAACATTAAAAAAATTACCTTCTTGGAGCAATGCTTATGCCAGTTCCTTAAACACAAAATCATAATTTATCAATGCACCAAATTTTTCCAGTTACTGTTAATAACATGCAAGACATGAGCATTAGTCTTACTTCTACCATCATAAGTTAAATTTTTCTGGTACTCTGGACACATGGAACTATACAAACAGTATAAACTCTCATGCATTTAGTTTACTCAGTGCTACTTTGACACTGAATGAGTTAATCCATATTTTCTTTTCTTTTCTTTTTTTCAAGACAGGGTTTTTCTGTGTAGCTTTAACGCATTTCCTGGAACTCACTTGGTAGCCCAGGTTGGCCTCCAACTAACAGAGATCTGCCTGGCTCTGCCTCCCGAGTGCTGGAATTAAAGGCATGCACCACCACCGCCCGGCGTGTTAATCCATATTTTAAAGTTATGTATGCTATTCTATTTATGTTAATATGACATAATTTGGTCTCCTGTAGAGCGAATCTTAAACGGTCTTATTAATTGAAAACACCAGGCCAGGTATTGAGGTAAATTCTGAATG
>LZPO01045321.1:1135-13664 GCA_001675575.1 Neotoma lepida | reverse complement strand
CAAGCAAGAAACATCACCCTCCATGACATCGGTATCTGATCCTGCCCTGTTTGAGTTCCTGCCCTGACTTCCTTCGATGATGAACCAAAATATGAAGTATAAGCCATACAAGTGCTTTCTTCTCCACATTGCTTCACCCCACAAACAGTAACACAACTGAGACAGATGTGAAGCTCCCGTTTGTGTAACTGTATTTAATTCTGAGAATCATTTGAGTGTCATCATACATTGTTGTCTCAAGAGTGATTATTACATTCAATAGCTAAGAACAGGTTATGATTTTAATCAAGTTTCATCATTACAATAATCTAACGTACATAATATGAGAAATTGCATGAGGATAGACATATTTCCAGTACTTTGGCATAAAAAGTAGTTGGTAGTGGTTCACATGGAAGCATAAGAATTTAGAAAACAAATCCTTCACTCTTTAGATCAGAAAGGTCTAGGATTTCTCACTTTCAGAGATATTTATCCAGTAATCTTATTAGGTCTAAATTACTTTCNCACTCCACTGGTAAAAAAAGAAAAACTTGGAGAAAAGAAAACTTTTATAAATTGTAATTCTGAGTTTTNAACAAAGCTTATTATAATCTTTCTACAAGCCTTTGCATTCAATATTCCTATAATTGCTTTAGATTTATTTTATACTAGTGTCTTAAAAGATAAGTCACAGGTATTATACCATGAAATCTTCTCAACAATGTTGTCGGTGTATACTGCTTTCATTTAATATATAAGAGTCTCAAAGCTTAGTTATGTGAAAGCAATCATTTAGAAAGTAGTGGAGCCTGGATTAGAACCCAAGCTGCCCTTTTATTATTAGCTTATCTTCACACTTTACTGAGTATAAACTTTGATTACTCCATATTGCTAAAAAATGAGAAAATTTTTACGGCCANTTATACTTTAGCCCATTACTGAAGTACATATGATTTAACTTCATTTCTACTTTTCTCATCTAAACTCTCACTGTATTCTCACCAATATAACAATTTTTAATAACAATGAAAGAACTTAAATCTCTCTATGGTAAAAATATCTTCATATCAACTATTATAGATTATTTGTAATTTAATCCTACTTTGAAAACTTGATATTTTAGATTATATAAAATTTATTTAGTAAAATTAGTTATAGATTCAAATAAGATGTGGATTAGTTATTGCTTCAATGAATTTTTGAAAATGTAATAAGAACTTCATCATTTTGGGGAACTGAAATAAACACATGCTTTCAAAATATTGGCATACGTTTGAAGACAATACATGAAAATAGGAAAGTTGTTGAAGTAAACATTGTCGTTTCTCAAAGGAGCCTCGCTGACTTAAACTGAACTGTATTTCTCATTATAAATACACAAATGACTATTTTTCTTTACAGTACAGCACAGTTATCTTAGTTTATAAAAATGAAATTGTTACCTTCCATAAGAGCAACGTCACATGTAGAATAGATCATGTTAAATATTATATATAATCTTGCTTCAGTTTCTATGTCCTGGAATTACTAATGCTTCCCACAGCACCTGCCACGAACAACTGTTTTCTAAAGCACTTTGCTTCTTTATTTCAATGCTGGCCCAACTAACACTGCTTTTTAATGAACCAAACGGGAAGAACATGCAGAAGTCCTTGTTTTGTGGACCNTTTAGGACACACTGAAAGCATGTGCTATGAGTTGCTTGAGATCATATCAGGTCCTCCATTTCAGATCACTGATAGAGACTGGCAGTGCTCATAATAGAATTTTGAAAGGAAAGTACTGCATGTACACTTTTTCCCATAACATCTTTGATTTGTATTGATTGTTTTGAAATAATGTTTTCTTTAATATTTGGGAATTTTATACATGTGTACAATATGTTTAAACACAGACATTTCTATTCCCTATTCCTTAACCNCAACACTTCCCAGACTTCCCAGCAGTTCTACCTCCAATTTCCTAGACTCTCTTTTTAGTCCACTGAGTCTAATTAGTGCTGTCAGTATGCACATAGAATAGGGCCATCTAACACGGGAATAGGGCAATCTAACATGGACAACCTATCAGAGACCACATAACTGACATACAAACAAGCAAGCAAACAAACCTGACTGCCTTCCATCAGTTCCCAGCTTACTGAGTCCAAACATATTCAGTATAGACTTTTCGCTGGATTGATTATATGGAAGCAACCACAGCCATTTTGTGTTCTTACATTCACTGGTATTGTCATACCTGGAAAATTAAGTTTCAAGGTTNGAGGCAGTTGTCATCAACCTCTGGCTTGTACAACCTTTCTTCTCCTCCTCCTCCCCCCTCTTCCTCCTCCTCCTCACTGACATATGAGAATTTGGTGGAGTTATTTGAATGAGAATGACCTCATAGGCACTTATATTTGAATATTTGGTCCCTAGTTGGTGGAACTATTTGGGATGGATTAGTAGTCATGATCTTATTGGAGGAGGTGTGTCACAGGAGATGGGCTTTGCAATTTCAAAGTACCCCTTGTGTAATTTCTCTGATTCCTGCATGCAGTTAAGAGATATGAGCTTAGNTCTAACAGCATATATATATATGTATATATATGCGCATATATATGTGTATATACAATATGTGTATATATGCATATATAATATTTGTATGTATATATAATATGTGTATATATATTGTAATATTTGTATATATATAATATATGTATATATGTATGTGTATATTAGAGTACAGAGAGGTAATGAACCTCCTGGTATTTCCCTGTCTAGTTNCAGATTCAACCTTCTCCTACTTTAGCTTCTCTAATACTGATACTACAAATTGCCACCATTGATGTTTCATTCATATAAAATCAGTTGGTTTCTTTTCTCTTTCTTTTTTTATTAAGAAATTTTTTATTCATTCCACATACCAACAACAGATCCCCCCATCCTTCCTCCTGCTCCCCCCAACATTCCCCCAGCCTGCCCACCCATCCCTTCCTCTGAAAAGGTATGGCCTCCCATAGGTAGTCAGCAAAATCCAGCACATTTAGCTGAGGCAGGTCCAAGCCCCTCCCCCTGCATCAAGGCTGTGCAAGGTGTCCCACCATAGGCAATGGGCTCTAAAAAGCCAGTTCATGCACCAGGGATAGATCCTGTTCCCACTGTTAGGGGCCCCTGAAATAGACCAAGCTACACAACTGTCTCACCCATGCAGAGGGCCCAGTTCAGTCCCAAGCAGTTTCCACTGGGTTGCTTAGGTTGTATCTGTAAGTTTCCCCATCATGGTCTTGATGCCACTTGCTCATAGAATCCCTCTTCCCTCTCTTCCACTGGACTTCCAGAGCTCAGTCTGGTGCTTGGACGAGGCTCTCTGTATCTGCTTTCATCAGTTACTGGATGAAGTCTCTATGATTATAGCTAGGGCCTTCGTCAATGTGATCACCTGGGTAGGCCAGCTCAGGCACCTCCTCCACCACTGCTAGTAGTCTAAGCTGGGGTCATCCCTATGAGTTTCTGGGAACTTAGCTCACACCAGGTTTGTATCCCTGTTTCTATCTCCTTCTGTCAAGAGTTTTCCCTCTTTCCCTCGTTGTTCTCTCACTCTGCCCCTGTTCCAGCTTGACCATCCTCTTCCCCATGCTCTCATCCCCCATCCCCTACCCTCCATTGCCCCATTCACTCCCAATTTATTCAGGAGAACTCATCTATTTCCCCTTCCTAGGGTGATCCATGCATCCCTCCTAGGATCTTCCTTGTTACTCAGCTTCTCTGGAGCTGTGGGTTGTAGTCTGGTTATCCTTTGCTTTACATCTGTAAAGCGAGTACATATTGCTGCTGAGTAGTACTCCATTGCACATATGTACCACATTTTCTTTATCCATTCTTTAGTTGAGGGGCATCTAGGTTGTTTTTATCTATTGTATGCTATTTTTCTTTATCATTGTTAGTCATTTACTGTTTTTATCTATAGCTTAAGCCCTATTATAGGAACTACAAAACAATCATAGCATTTATCCAGTCAGAACTAAAAGAGAATTCAAATATCTACAGACTCAGAACATATTTCCAAAGGCAAGTCAAATATACTGTAGGGAAAACAAGGAAATTCATAAGAAAATAATGAAATTCATAGAAAAACAACGGAATAAAAGCAAAAATNAAAATAAAAGAAAATGTTTCTTCGTTGTCATTTTAAATGGTCCCAGCTAAACTGAATTAAAGTATTGTGAGAAAAAGCCTCTGATAATCACAAGAAATAGGTACTGGGTTGAATACCAATATTGAGAAAATATTTGTATTGGAATGAACACAGTATAGTCATTTTCAAAGTTCTCTTGACTGTATTACTGTTAACANAAGTCAGTATGCTCTTATTTGGCTGANGTATTCTCACCACTCTGTTAATAAAACCTACATGATTATAAATGATTTGTAAATTAAGTACTTGTNAGAATGTAAATATGTCTACTTTTGTATGCAGAGAACTCATTTGTAACCTCATTTTACATCGTTCTTAAATCCCTTTTATGATTATNAGAAGACTTTTTTTAAGGTAGGAATCTAAACATCTTCAGGTTTCACATTCCTTCAATTTTCACACCAAATCAGGGACAGAATCATACTGAATAGATTCTCAAAACAATCAGGGATTAAAAGAAAGTTCTTCTTCTTCTTCTTCTTCTTCTTCTTCTTCTTCTTCTTCTTCTTCTTCTTCTTCTTCTTCTTCTTCTCTTCTTCTTCTTTTTAAATCTGGAACGAGTATGCTTTGTTTCTTCTGTCACTGAATGCTTTTTATCTGATTTTGTAAACTACATAGCACTAGAGTTTCTTCCTTTTTCTAACCTATGTCTTTGCTACACTTCAATTCCCAATCCAGTTTATATATATAATCCCAAACACCTCTGATATCCTCAGCTAACTCCTGAAACTACAACCATCATCATAGAATCATAGAAAACAAAGCTGGGGCTGCACAGACCTTCAAATTAAACAACAATATGCTTTGCTGCAGAAGCTGTCCCTTGCCTTGGTATATCCTTGAGCACCTTGACCTTCAGGCAAAGTCTTTTCTGTTCAGGACATGANTCAGATATAACTTTCTGACATTTCAGGCACAACAACACTCCTTAGCTCTCAAATGTAATGAAAATAATACATGATTTGGATTGTCTCTTTTTGGATTCTACCTTTCAATGGTCAAAATTCAAATTTCATCTTTCTAAAGTTCTCTGATCCATGGTAACCCTTTGAAGGCATTGATATACTATCAATGGATTGGGCCTCACTGTTAATAAAATGAATAATCTCCCAGTGACATGTGGAGACCTGATACTGGAAACATACATTGCTTGCCCTTGTTTGAAATAGTTTNTATTACTTCATTAAATAGTTTTCAAGNTAATAATTAGATTATCATTTTTCTCAGTATTAATACTTCTATTCTATTAATCATTATGTATGGTACTGAGATGGAAACAAAATAAATACTCAGTGTGTTCTTGATGAATGAATGAAGACTCTCCAAGTGTAATAATGAAAGTGAGTCACTTAATTCTCATAAATGATCGATATTTTTTTCTTATAAATGAGCTGTTAGCCATTGCTTTTCATTATCTATTGTTTAAACTGTGTCTTGACTTTTAATGATAAGGTGTTGATTAAGGAAAAGCTAAAATAACTGTTTATTCTTGGGTTTCTAACATCTTAACAGCAGCAAAGAAATCGATGCAGTCCAAGGCATTCAGTGTAGATCTCTGACACAGAAAACATAGTTAATCAAGCAATCACTAACTTTCCTCCATACTCTGGAGAAATCACCCACTTTCCAAAGACAAGCAATTCAGACTCTAAAAGATACAGGAAGCAGAGAACTCAGAAAATGTTGTAAATGTAATGAGCAATCATTTTCTCCTGATTTGGGAAATGGTTTCATATAATATTAAGCTACAAATTACCAATCAAATCAAAGCAAATGTGTGTGTGCGTGTGTGTGTTTGTGTATATGTATGTGTGTGTTTGTGTGTGTGTTTCATTGTAGATGTCAGTTACTTAAGGTATAGCTTGAAATGACTTTTTGTTAATTTTATTTTATTATTGCAAATAAATTTTGCTCTATGAAGTTTAGATTTGTGGCAGAAGATATTCAAGAACATAGAGTTCAAGAGAAATTAGAAAGCGAGCATCAATGAGATATAGCAGATCCACGTTTTGCTTTTATATTACTCATAAAGAAGTATAGATGACGATTATGTACCTAATAGGGAGAAACTTAAATTGATGCTCTGTTTTCTAGGAGAAAAATTAAAAAGTTATTTTCTCCAAAACACACCAAGAATGGATAATTCTAAATTACCAATTTAAACTTAAAGCTTCATAAAGGAAGAAGAAATTGAAGAAAAGACTTAAATATGAGAATACAATTTTGAGTTTGTAAAGGATGTCAAGTCAGATATAAGTTAATGAGAAATTTTTTTCTATGTGCATTAAATGGATTTTATGGCAAAATAAGATTTTCTGTATCCATTACAAACTTTATTCTAATGTTTAAATGAAAACCCATTCAGTAGCTTTATTTTGATATTGTCTAGTAAAAGGACCACTGAGGGAAAAGAATAAATTTATATTTAAGATGACAGACCAATATTAAAGTGGACCATTTGCCACTTAAATTCTCAGCACAGATGTGTTGTATTGCTCATTAGAGCACTTTTCAAAGACAAATATTTATAATATTTTGAGGGGAGTTTCAGGACAGGGCTTCTCTGTGAAATAGCTCTGGTTCTCCAGGAACTCACTTTGTAGACCAGGCTATCCCCAAATGCACAGAGATCTGTCTGCCTCTGCTTCTGGATATGTCACCATCACCCATCTAAATATCTAAAATTTAAATAGACAAAACCTTGAGACATTTCACAGCTTTAGGCAGTCAGTTTACTAAATTTCTAATACCAGTCCTATAAAAAATGAAGACAATAAATAATGATTGAGGAGATGATTAAATCTGTGTATGATAGTTGCCATTTAAATTTGAATATCATAATGGGTACAGATTGACTAAATAGATCATAATGTTTGGACTATTGCCTACCAGTATTTTTCATATGTTATTATGATATATATGTGTGTGTGTGTGTGTGTGTGTGTGTGTGTGTGTGTGTGTGTGTGTAGGGATGCATATATGCCTGTGTGAAAGAGAAGGTGGAGGAGAAAGAAACAGAGAGAGGAAGAACAGGAAGGAGACATAATGAAAGAGACTCCCCAGTACTTATCTGTCCACTGAAGTATCCAAAGTTTACAGGATTTTTTTATTTGTTTGTTTAATTGAAAATAGATTTTTTTTTCACATAATAAATCCTGATTAGGATTTCCCTTCTTCTACTCCTCCTGGTTTCTGCCACCTCCCCTCTGATCTGGATCCACCCCTTTTTGTCTCTGTTTAGAAAATACACAGGCTTCTAAGGGTTAATAATAAATTAAGGTAAAATAAAACAAACAAGCACCTAGGAATTAGATAAAACAAACAGAGAAAGAGCCCAAGAGAAGACAGAAGGGACAATCATTCACACTCTCAGAAATCCCATAATAACACTAAAAGGGAATCCATAACACATACACAAAGGACCTATAGGGTAAAAAGAGAAGAAAAATACATACAAATAACATGAAATGAAAATAAAAAACAAATAGAGTAAAATTAAAAAGAGAGAGATAAGAAAAGCCCTGGTAGGACATTTTGAAATCAAAACCTCCAAAGATACCCATGATTTTTTTCTGTGGGCCATCTACTGTTAGGCATGCAGCCTACTTTTAAGAATATTTTTTTTCTCCCAATGAGACTCCCTTGAAGAAAACTACATTTTAAAATGGAAGGAGTTATCAATTGGAGATTGATAACTTCTGTGATAGNGGAGGGGGGAAATGTGTCTGTTTCTCCTTTCAGCTCTAGAATCCTATCTGGAGCAGACACCTGCAGGCTCTGTACTTGCTACTTGAGTCTCTGTGAAGTCATATGTGTGTAGATCTTGTTGATTTAAAGGACCTTGCTTTCTTGGTGTCCTCCTTCATCTCTGGCTCTTATAGTTTTTCTTCTTCCTCTTCAGTGAAGTTCTCTGACCCCTAAGGAAAGGGATTTAATGGAGACATCACANTTAGGACTGAGTGTTCCATGTCTCTAACTCTCTGGACAGTGTCTGACTATGGATCTCTGTACTTTTCCTCATCTGCTATAGGAGGAAGCTTCTCTTGGCTTGGCAAGGCACTGATTTACGAGTATATCAGAACATCATTAGGAGTCATTTTACTGCTATGTTTGTTTGTTTTTAGAACAGTAATATTGGGTTTTACCAGAGGACCCTGTCCTATTTAGTTGCTAGTTCTTCGTCGCACAAGCACTGTCAGGTATGGGTTCCATCTCGTGACGCGGGCCATAAGGGAAATCAAATATTGGTTGGTTACTCCCACAAGGTTTGCGCCATCATTGTGCTAGCACATCTTACAGTCAGGACACCATTGTAGATCAAAAGGTTTGTGGCTGGTTTTATGTTTACTTTTCTCTTTTGCTGTCTTTCTTACTATAGCAAAGATGCTAGCCTGTAGGTGTGAGGCTCTATGTAGGCATGAGCTGGATATCTTCATTTTCAGTAAGTTGTATAGATGCTGTCCTTAACAATGGTGCCTTGCTGTCAGATTGTGGGGAGCAAAATTAGTCTTGGCAACAGCCTGAGTAGTTTGGGGTTCTCATTGTGACCATGAAGACAAAGAGATTTCTGAGTCACACAATGGCCACGTAAGTGATCAGAAGCAGTGTCAAACAGACGACAAAAAGCAAGATTTCCACGCTAATCTTTCCATTTTGCTTTCATTCCAAGTGGACAGTGAACAAAAAGGCAACAAGAAATAATCAAGTTAACAAGGAAATCCTGCATTAATTTGAAAAAATNTCCAAGAAATGTTATCCAAGGTAANCTTTGGCTGTTATTGTTACAGTTTTCTGAGGTCCACATGCTCCAACTCTGAAAATCATGCGCTTTGATGTTCACAGTTTCNTACCTTTCACCCAGATCTGGCTTTCAGCCAGCAGACAATTCATAATGTTCCTGACATTTATTTTAAAATGTTCCCTTGTCTGCCGGTACACTTGCCGACCTATGACTCAAACTTGAAGTTGGAAAGATCAAATTACACTGCTCATTTTTGTCTGGCTGAAGTCTTCATCTCTCAGCATAACATTTCAAATTAAGAAGGTCCTCTTTTATAAGCAGAAACGATGAGAAAAAGAAAGAGAATACCTCCCAGGCATAACTTTATCATTCTATATAGAAGCTTGCTAATTGTTTGTCCTTAACACCACACTCTACAAAATATGTTTTACTCTTTTATTCTTTTAGACCAAAGAATTTAGTATTGTGATACACACAAAACTGGTGCTCAAAGATATTATTGCAATGAACTGAGATGAGGGAATTTGATCACAAATGATACAGCTGCAAGGTNCATAAATATAAAAAGAAAAATCAGAAAATTACCCCCAGAGTAGTAATTTNTGATTTATTTTCATCTCTTAAAAATTCCTAACAGAAATAATATATAAAGTGAACTTAACTGAAATTACAGTATTTTTTATAACTTATTTGTATTATAAAGGATAATATTATATTACTGTAATCTCTTTTAGAATGGAATTTATTTCTTAAACTACAAGCACTAAAGGAAACTACCTAGATGTGTGTATATTTATGCTTATGTGTGTGTGTGTGTGTGTGACATACCTATCCATATGCTGGAGATGCACACATTCCAACACACTCTTACACATGCAGGCACACACACACACACACACACACACACACACACAGACACACATACAGAGCCACACATGTACATAGCACCATAGACATTCAGAAAATGTGAGAGATGGAAATGTGAATTATGTATGTTCTTTAGAGAGGAAAAATGTGCTATGTTTTAAGATTGAAATAACATAGTGATAATTCTGAGAGACTTAATTCTGTGTTGATTTCTGTTGTACAAACAACACAAAATAATTGATATAACCAAACCTTTTTAAGTTTCAATAAAAGTAAGTAAGGCATNATTTCCATCAAAGAGGGAAACCATACAACTTATGTTTGTGAATATGTTTGCATATATGTATATGTTAGACTCTGCATGTAGTTATAGAACCTAGAATCTCAAGGCTATTAAGATCACCATCATTTTATTTTTAACATGACTAAATGTTTTAGGATTAAAAGAATAAGACAATACCCTAGTAAAACTTCTTTATCAATGTATATATATTGATATATGTTTATACACATGAAAGAAACTGAATATTGTGTAGTAGCTTTATTTTTTAAGAATTATTTTGTGTACATTACTCAGTGGAAAAAAGATACTTGATAATTGAAATATTTAAAAATTATATTTTAATAAAGAGAGTTGAANTTCTCAGTTTAAAATTTTTTATTCAATGGTATGTTATTTATGAAAAATGTTAATTGACCAATGAAACTGTATTAATATCTATTTCTAATAAGTGAATTGTACTTTTTAAAGGAAAATCTTGGTTTTATTTCCCCTACTTGAAATTCCTATTGTGTGTACAATAATTATGAAAAAAGATTTTGCAGTTATTCTACAATACTAAATGTTATGTTTTATATTTTATAATGGGTTTTTCTTAAATCTAATTTACTATTTCCCTCCATTGCTGCAACAAATAGTCGCAAAACCTTTTGCAGCATCCTGGCACTGGATGCAGGGCTGTGACTTATGAATATGCTAATGAGATTGCATTCAGTACTGGCAGAAATTCAGGACTCAAAACACAATTATTGTCCTGGCAGTCCTCAGTGCTATCTTACCGACCCTGACAAGGAATATTTAGGTTAATTAATACAAGATATAGCTTCTGAATTGCAATGTTGGACACGTTCAACATCACTGCAACTTAGCAATCAAGATATGTTAGTTACTACAATAATTTTTCATTAATATTTTAGAATACTTGACAGAAATTTCTAGCTGTAATTTTCATATGATAGTATTGTTAGGTTCCCAAAAGTTTATTTCCCCTACACTATTGTTCTATAAATAACTCCTAGAATGATTTTATTCCTTGTTTCAAAGTAACATTTCCCAGCCATTTGCATACAGAAGTCTTACTGGTGAACCTAATATCTAATGGAATCCCTCTGTGGAGTTGCACTTGTTTCAGATTTCAAANCAGTGTTTTCCTCAAATGTTATAGCATGCATTTAGCTTTTCAGTTTCTGCAGAACACAATGACTCCTTGTAAATCTCTTGATTATCCAGTGTTAGATATAGCTTTCAATTGTAAACCATATCAGTACTCAAGCCATTACTACAAAGTGTCTCCTCCTTGGTTTCCATGAAGCAAAAGAGGGACAAAATGCAACATGATCTTTCTAAAGCCAAATCGTATTAAAACCAAAGCATTCTCCCCCATCATGTGGAGTTTCATAGGATGCCTACTGTCCTTAGTGTTTTCTAGGGATTTATTGTAGTTGCTCAATCTGCAAGTTTATTAATAACTTTAGATGTTTCTCTACTTTACTGTCCAACAGATTGACATTTTTATACAAGAACAATAAAGTATATTTTACCACGTGACAAGTACCTTAGATTTCTTTTTTGTCTTCGTGTTAACACATAAAACCATCATTCAAATCTGAGGCCAGTTGTATTTAAAACAAGTAATAAAAATCAAGGATGCGTATTTGGTGGCTACAATGGACTTCTTCTGTCTGGGACATTACTAGATAGGAAATTTTATAGCATATTTTCAGTATAAGTAAACTTTTAAAGTAATATTTAGTGAAATGTGTATGTGAAACTTATCATACTGAGTATAGTAGTAGAAAATGTTTTATACTTATAACTTTTTTCATGTTAATTTCAATGAATGGTTTAAAAATAATTTATTTCATCACTGCTAATATTATAGTGTGCACATTTACCAAACTGTTCTTGCTTCATCAAAGGCAATTCACAAGGACATTTATTACTAGGGAGATATTTCCAAATTCNAGGATCATTGTAAAAAATGTGCTGTCGATCCCACAGTCTTTCTATGTGATTTGTGAATGTCCAAGTTTTCAAGTAAGCCATTGACACACTCATCAGCTGTAAATCTGAATTTGTGCAAGGTAATAGGTTTTATTCCAACATTAAGTTCTATTCATGATGTTTTTAAGAGAAGACAGTCATTACAGTAAACTTTAGAAGCTAATACACAAACAAAAGAACAACTGTTATGTGTAGCAGGTACCCATTGCTATGACCATAGCAGTGTTTATCCTCCACTGTCATTCACATTGAACATAGCACTGGTGATAGCAAGTTACACTGTTCATTAATTATTCTGAAGACTCCAGTAAAGCATTATAAAATATTTTAAAAGAACAATAAGGCACGGATGTGGAAGTCTCATGTTACAATCCTAATCAATAGGTAATTGCAAATTTTACTATAATTTTAAAGTTCAGATGGGTTACAGTTTAAGAGGGTATTGAAACCATTCAAAAAATTCTACTGTTTTGTTTTCT
>LZPO01045320.1:24683-38161 GCA_001675575.1 Neotoma lepida | reverse complement strand
GTGTTTTTCTGATCTTAATTTATATATAAGTAAAAATCAATGATTTTTCATTGATACTTGGGATTTTTATTATGGTAAAAATACACAACATTAAATTTACCATTTGAGCCATATTTATTTGTTTGTTTGTTTGTTTATGGTTTTTCAAGACAGGCCCTGGCTCCCTAGAACTTGCCTTATAGACCAGGCTGGCCTCAAACTCAGAGATCCACCTGTCTCTGCCTCCCAAGTGCTGGGATTAAAGGCATGTGCCACCACTACCCAGTTCATTTCAGTCAGTTTTAAGTTTTTACTCTTCTGCTTATTTCTTTTGATCTACAGATCTCTTTAATTTTAGTGTGGATACATTTGTCTGTTTCTGTTGCTGTCTGTGCCTTGGGTATCACATCTAAGACATCACCACTGAGTTTAATGCTAGGAGATTGCTAATGTTATCTTTTAGGTATTACATCTTGGTCTTAATCCATTCCAGCCTCATTTTTATCTGTGGTGTTCTATATGGCCCTACTTAATTCTTTACTGTATAGATGCACAGTTTTCCTGGTACTATTTGTTGAAGAAATTGGCCTTTCTCCATTGTTCAAGCTTGCTACCTGTCTTAGGGTTTCCATTGCTGTGAAGAGACACCATGACCATGGCAATTCTTATAAAGAAAAACGCTTAATTGTGGTGGCTCACTTACAGTTCAGAGGTTCAGTCAATTATCATTATGGTGGGAAGCATGGAAGCATGCAGACAGAAGGAGCTGACAGTTCTTACATCTTAAGTCACAGGCAATAGGAAGTGGTCTGTCTTACTGGGCGTGATTGAGCATATACGAGATCTCAAAGACCACCTCCACAGTGACATATTTCCTCCAACAAGGCCACAGCTCCTAATAATGCCACTCTCTTTGCAGTCATTTTCTTTCAAACCACTCCCTGGCCCCCAAAGGCTTGTAGCCAGATCATAATGCAAAAATGCATTCAGTCCAACTTCAAAAGTCTCCATTGTCTATAACAATCTCAAACTTATTTAAAAATCTAAAGTTTAAAATCTCTTCTGAGATTCATGTAATCTCTTAACTATAATCCCCAAAAACCAAAACCAAAAAGCAGATCACATACCTCCAATATATAATGGCACAGGATATGTATTACCATTACAAATTTAGGGAAGGGAACATAGTGAGGAAATACTGGACCAAAGCAAGACCAAAAACCAACTGGGCAAACTACAAACTCTGCATCTCCATGTCTGATGTCAAAGCACTCTTCAGATCTCCAACTCCTTTCTCTGCTGACTGCAACACACCTCTCTTTTTGGACTGGTTCCATTCCCTGTTAGCAGCTTTCCTTGGCAAGTATCCTGTGGCTCTGGCATCTCCAATGTCTTGGGGTCTCCAAGGCAATCCAAGTTTCTCCTTTATAGGTTAACATAATGGTCTCTCTGGGACTGCATTCAGGGACACCCCTGCCATGTGCCTGGTCTCAGTGACTTTCTGTAGCCAAGGAGGAAGGCTCCTTAATGTCTTTTTTCTATCCTTGACTCCAGAACCATATGGCTGAAGCTGCCAAGTTCTGCTGCTTACTAGGGTTGGAACATNACCCCCTTGTTCAATTATATCTCCACCAGCTTTCTCTTTTCAGTGCTTTCCTTCACTGCCTATGCTTGGCTGTCCTGAAACTGGATCTCTAGATCAGGCTGGCCTCAAACTCAGAGATCCTCCAGCTTCTGCCTTCCAAGTGCTGGGATTAAAGGCATGCACCATAGTACCCAGCTCTAAGCTTTTCTTTAGTTCCTTTTCACAAGTTGGAAACTTATCTGGGCAGGATCTCCCCCTACCTCCCCCTCCTCCCAGGTCGCCACTCCCTTTATTCCATTTCTGTATATGTTTATCTCCTTGAACACAAGACTAAATTCAATCCCACTTCCTGGTGTTCCTTTTCTCCTCAAATTGTTTCCCTTGCTCAGCTTGGTCCTTTTCATTATAGATCTTTATAAGCATGAACACTGGTAACCACATAACAGAGTCTACACTGGGCTGTTTTGAGATTTCCTCTGCCAACAGAATTAATCAAAATCTCTTCCCATTAGCATCAGGCAGACTCTTCGAAAAAGGGCAAAAAGCATCTACTTTCTTCACCAAAATATCAAAAGAAAGATCTCTAGGCAACATACCAAAATTATTCTCCTCAGAAATATCTTGAGCCAGCCCCCACAGTTCAAATCATTGTCAGCCATTGTCTTCCATGTTCCTATTAATATGGTCCATTAAGCACTGTTTAAAACATTCCACTGCTTTCCTAACCCAAAGTACCAAAGTCCAAATTCCTCCTAACAAATCATGGTCTAATGTATTACAGCAATACACCAGTCCCTGGTATCAATTTCTGCCTTAGTTAGGGTTTCTGTTGCTGTGAAGACACACCATGACCATGGTAACTCTTATAAAGGAAAACATTTAATTGTGGTGGCTCACTTACAGTTCAGAGGTTTAGTCCATTATCATCATGGCAGGAAGCAAGGCAGCATGCAGTCCGACATGGTGCTGGAGAAGGAGCTGAGATTTCTTATATCTTAACTCACAGGCAACAGGAAGCGGTCTGTCTCACTGGACATGGCTTGAGCATATACGATTTCCAGCAGAGCATGCAATTCTTTTACTCCAGTATAATGCACAGGTTCACCTGGATGCCCTTGATGTTTAAACTGTGGCCTCCTCATCTGTATACAATCCCATGATCTCATAGTTTGAAGCCTGTGAGTTTCTCCTACACTCTCTCCTGCAAAATTCTTACATGTATTTTAAGTGCTATTTCATGCTTTTTTAAATACAATAATTTCATTAATTCTTTTAAAATTTCATACAATGTATTTTAGTCATATTCACTTCTCACTCTCCCTGCTAATTCCTACAAGATGAACCCCCTCCCAACCTCATTTTTAATAACATCAAATCCAGTTTGTGTTGCCCATGGTGTGTGGAACTATCCACTCAAATGCAGTGGACCTGCCAGGGCTCATCTCTTTAAAGAAAATGGACCCTCCTTAACCCAAAAGTCACTATCTGTCCCTAGCTCCTCGGTTATGGGTTGAGACTTGTGAGCCCCTCCCCATTCCATACTAGTATGTTAACTGGCTTGATCTAGTGCATATCTTGTGCAGGGAATCAGGGCTGCTGTAAGTTCATGACTGCAGTGATTCTGCCATACCCAGAAGACAGTTTTACTCCAGTGCTCTCAGACCCCCAGTTTGTACAATCTTTCTGCCCCTTCTTCTGCAATGGTCCCTGAGCCTTTGAGGTTATATAGATGTACCAGTTNTGGCTGAGCACTCCACTGATATTATTTTCTGCACTTTCACCAATTTTTACATTAACCACTATCTACCACTCATGAAAAGCTCTCTGGTGATGTCTGAGAGCTGCACTAACCTATGGGTAGAGGGATATGAATTTAGAGGGCGATTTGGTACTATGTTTATTTAGTAGAATAATAGTAGTAGATTTACACTTGGGATCTTTGAGCTCCCAATCAAGAGTTCTTGGCCAAATTTCCTGTACTACGAGGGTGTTTTCTTCTCTAGATTGGGCCTTAAATCCAACCAGAAAGCAGTTTGTTACCTCCATAATATCTATGCTACTATTATACCCAATGAGATGTGTTGCCATTGTAATTGTATCTCACAGGCTTCATAATTGGGCAAGACTTCTAATTATTTCCCCACCCCATCCCAGTAGTCTGAATATCACCTATCAGAGCTAGCCAGCAGGGAGAAAACTTTCTAATTAGTAACAACTTGATTTTCTCATGTCCTGTGACCAATCTTTGTGGTGTCTTCAGAAATAGGGTCTTATCACTGAGTTCTGGTGGGCAACGCAGAACAGTGACAATTGCTATGGGATGTCTTCTATATGCTGTGAATATGTGTTGTTCTCATTGATTGATAATAAAGCTGTTTGGCTAATGGTGAGGCAAAATGAGATAAGGCAGTACAATCAAACTGAAGACAGAGATTAAGAAGGGCAGAGTTGGGGCAGGTGCCAGCCAGCTACCAAGGAAGAAAGATGTGTAGAAAATGAAGTAACAAGCCATGAACCACATGGCAAAACATAGGTAAGAAATATGGGCTAATTTAAATGTAAGAGATAGCTAGTAATAAGCCTAAGCCATCAGCCAAGCATTTATAATTAATATAAGCCTCTGAGTGATAATTTGGGAAGAGATTTCAGAATGGAGTGGGAGAGAAAAGCCTCTGTTTAGATATANCACCCAACATGGGGCAAGAATTTCCACATAAAACCTGAGAAAGCTTTAAAAAAGATTCTAAACACACAAAAACAGAGTCAAACTTGGCCTCTTGGGAACTACTTTTTCTCTGGTGGGCTGTTTGCTGGTGGTGAGCAAAGTCATGGCCCATTTAAGAGATGGCTCCCTGATTCAGCATAAGCGGCAAATACAGGCAGCTCTTTTAAGAAGCCCTACTACCAAACACTTATATGGGGTTTATGGGCAGCCAGCAACACTCCACTTGGTGGCAGCATGGACCTAGAAACTCGACAGAGTTGGGGTGATAAATGTGGCTCCCACCAGTACCTCTGCCATGAAGCTAGACTCTCAGAAAACCAAGGAATGGAGCAGAGCCAGTCGCCAAAGCCACTGCTTTAGTCCTAGACACGCCACTTAGCAATTTAAAGATTCATGTGTGTGGTCAGAAAAAGATAAAGATATACAATAAGGATATATTCAGACAAAAAATTCTAAATGGTTTACAGTGTGTTTAAAAATATACATATGCTTGGTAGAGAAAAAAGAAAAAGTATATACAGTCTTAGATTAAAATAAAGGTTTAAAACAATAAAATAAGTCTTTAAAAGGGAAGTAATATAAAGGACATAAGCCACATAAAGATGGGAAATACACAGAGAGTCTGGATTTTATATTTTATTGTGTTTCTTTGGATTTTTTGACTGTTAATGAACAAATGATAACTGCTAATAGACATTTCATTGTAAAAGCTGCTAGATTAAACGAACCTATATTTTTAAAAATATCTTGACACCAAAATTTAAGTCAAAAGGTATAGCACTTTGGGGGAAAGGTTTTGTTTTTGTTTTTGCAGAAAATGAGAGGCTATGGATTCATTGCAGATTAAGAAAAATCAGATTTGATCAAGAAAGACTTCCTGAAATCCTGACTACAGACATGGGAAAATAAACCTAAAGTAACTACAAGACATGTGACATATATTTTACCTACTCAAACTTAAAACAAAAAATTATCTTTGGCTAGCTTGTGTATAATACACAGTTTATATTTATATTTATATTTATATTCATATTCATATTAATACAGATAAATATGTTACCTTTAAAAGTTTATATATTTTCAGAACAAGGGGACCAGACACTGTGGTGATATTTTATCTGTGTTCCCCAATAAAATTTACCTAAGGACCAGAGGAAAAGAGTCAGTCACTATAAGCAAACAATAGAAGTCAGGAAATGTGGCACATGTCTTTAATCCTATCACTTGGCAGGCAGGGATTTGTCTGGATCTTTGTGAGTTCAAGGCCACACTGGGGAACAGAGCCAAGTGTGGTGACACATGCCTTTAATCTCAGCACCAACCATAGAGGTCTGGAGGTCTGTACAGACAGGCAGGAAGTGACAGGGCTGGACAAGTAGAGGAAGTGATGTATCTGGCTGAGAGAGCCAATGAGAGAACAGAACAGAAAAGAATATAGGCATGGGTATATAGGAAGTCACACTCTCTTTGGAAGCTGTGGAGTTGGTGAGATGAGGTTAGCTGTGGCTCTTCCTATTCCTCTGATCTCTCTCTGGCTTTAACCCCAATTTCTGGCTCTGTGTTTTTAATTAATAAGCCCATTTAGAAATTCACATTACAAGACACCATTGAAAACAATGGCCCAGATGATCCAACATTTCAATACACCTCTGTTACAGTTTCCTCTGAGTTCTGCATCCAAAACAGCTTCAAGGCTGCTGGCTGAGATGTACCAGCCACACAAAATACCCTGGTCAGGACTTGACTATAATTCTAAATTTTTTCAGGGTCCCTATAAGATTACTATCACCCTCAATCAACAGGAAGTTGTCTAGAGAACTATGCCAAATTCCCAAAACATTATTTATGAGTGTTTGTTTTCATTTAAGGGGGGGTAGTTATAAATTGTTATTGGGCATAGACCATTTCTTTCTAAAGAAGAAAGGGGGATATGGTATAGAAATGATGGGGGAAAGGGTAGATTATTATAAAGGGAAAAAAGGATANATTATTGAATCTATTTTAACCCAAAAACAACTGTTAATCTCAAAATGTTTTACATTGGTATGGATTTTAGTTTATTGATACAAATTTAAAGTCAAATTTGTTAAACTATATGTATATTTGTACTCTTGTTTAAGATATTATGTTTATGCAGCTCATTTAAAAATATAATATATAATTTTAAAAATACAGATTAATAGCATCTATAATAGTCAAACTTATAGCCATATTAGTAAGTTTTCTAGGTATACAAAGATATATTTCAATTAGATAAGTAATCTTCAAACACTTCAAAGACCTATAGAATATGGCAATTAAAATGTTTTAAGAACTTAAACTTTTCTTGATAGTGAGATATGTCTGCTCCTGGCGACACCAATTACTTCAAAGAGAATGATAGGCATCAAAGAAATTCCTTATGGAGTTTGCTTTCAATGTGACAAGGCTAGCCATTTGGGCAAGAAACTGCTCTTGCTTGGACTGTTTGACAGTACATTGTATAAACTGGACATACAGGAGCTATAGGAAAGTGACTACTGAACTTCATCAACACAAGGCAGCATGGTCCTTCAGGGTTCCTGATTCACAGAAGAAACTGCCAGACATTATGCAGGACACAGAGGAAAGCGACTGATGAACTTGGCCAATACAAGGCAGGACAATCATTCAAATTTCCTGCTTTGCTAAAAAGTCTGCCAGATATTCTAGGCCTGTAGGCTGAAGATGGATGCCCCAATGTTACAGAAGAACTTTGGGTGACTGTCCAGGCAGCCAGATATCTCTGTCATTTCTAGAGTTTTGAAAGTTGCTTGCAATGCACTTCCTGTTTATTCAGGTAATATTATATCCTTCTGGGGTCTTTGATGGAGTTGAAGACTAGATAGTTATAATTATAGTCTTCCTTAGTTATAACAGAAAGTAAATTAGATACAAAACTTTAGACTCACTAAGATAACATAGATAATTAAGTATTCTCTAATTTTGACAACTGCAAATAGATTATATATTGTTACTGTAATTCTTACTTAATAACTGTTTTTGTTATCTATAATTTACTATAAAGTTAAAACCTTCCTTTTTGATTACACAAAAAATGGGAAATGCTGTGGGATGTCCTTCTTTAATCTGTAAATATGTGTTTCTCTCATTGGTTGATAATAAAGCTCTCAGGTCAATGGTGAGACAGAATAAGGTTAGGCAGTACAATCAAACTGAAGATGGAGATGAAGATGGGCAGAGTCAGTGCAGATGCCAGCTAGGCACTGAGGAAGCAAGATGTGTAGAAAATGAGGTAACAAGCCACAAACCACATGGCAAAGCATAGATAAGAAATATGCATTCACTTAAATGTAAGAGCTAGCTAACAATAAGCCTGAGCCATCAGCCAAGAATTTATATTAATATAAGCCTCTGAGAGATAATTTGGGAAGTGACTGTGGAATGGAGCATGGCAGAGAAAAGCCTCCATTTACAGATAATAATTGTTTCAGGAAAGCTACAAGATACCTCTGACAAACTACATGAGAGGAGAAGGTCCTACATCTAGCACTAGGGTTTTTATTTGGCAGGTCCTACATCTAGCACTAAGGTTTTTATTTGGCAGGTCCTACATCTAGCACTAGGGTTTTTATTTGGCAACCTGTGGCTTCTAGGAGAAGCATTATCCCCTAAATAGAGCAACTTCAATAAGACTTTATATTCAGCAAGCTTATAAAATAGTAGATTTCCTTGTGGCTTTTCCAAATAACCCAAGTGAGTTGTTGCTACTTCCACCCCTCCTCTGCCCTACCCTTTCATCCTTCTCCCCAATATTCCCCCTTTCTCCTTTATATTCATGGCTTACTTTTAATGTGCCACAGGTGAACACTTAACTAATATGGGACTCACAATGCCTTTCCATAAGAAATTTAAAATAATTTTCCAGTTGAGAATAAAAATATATTACATTATACTCTAAGAGGGTGGATAGATGGGATACACTGAAACATCTACGCCAGTTTAGCTTGTGAGGGTAGCTAAACAGTATGGTGTGTACAAGAGAGAACAATACAACTACATGTAACACTAGCTGAAATAGTGATTAGTATTACTAGCATAGCAGCACAATCAACATGGAAAGTGATCAGAATTCTGTGCTGCCCCCAATGAAAAACCAATGAATGCATTTGTCATGACTAACTTGAGCTCCTGAAGCAGTAACCAATCAAAAGAACTGAGTAATTGTTTCTGAATGTTTTTCTGGTTAGCATGTAAATTTAAGAATTATTATATTTATGTAATATGCTCAAAAGTCATTATTTTGTTATATATGAACAGTATGTCAACTCTGGAATTATCTTCTTAGAGTCATTTCATACATTGCTGATTCTGTTTAGTCACTAATGGCCAGTGATGATACACTTAGTCCAAAATACTTCATTGGGCTTGTAAATCTGGGCTAAAATCTTGAAAAAGCTAATTAAGAATTACTTTGGGGGCTGGAGAGAGGTGCTCATCAGTTACACCTGCATGTTGCTATTACAAAGGACTGGAATTTGGTTTCCAATATCCATAGTCAACGGCTCACAGCCACCTGTAACTCCAGCTCTAGAGGACCTGATGCCCTCTTCTGGCCTCTGTAGTCAGTTGTACACAGAGAGAGAAAGAGACAGAGACAGAGACAGAGACAGAGAGACAGAGAGGGCAGGGAGAGGGAGGGAGGGGGAGAGAGGGAGGGAGAGAGACAGACAGACAGAAATAAATAAATAATGTGAAAAATTTTTAAAAACACTTTTATCCTTGAAATATAAAAAATATTAGTTAATTAGTATTAATTTGAATATCACTTATAAATACTGTCTATAACAGATGCTACATTTTTGCTACTTTCTTAACATCAAAAAATGTATTATATTAAATTCTTACCAAAGACGTGTGCCCAATTTTATCCAAATTCAATGTCCTCCCTAGCTTTCTGATATTGAGTTTGAAGGATGCACACCATATCATCTTTTTAGATTATTAGTCTATTAGACATCCAACCTGTGTTCAATAGCCCTAAGCCTTTATTCTACTTTCCTCCATATATTCGATTGGGTCACACCATTTACAACAAATTCAAACGGTGCTGAAGCTCCTGCTCCTGAGGAAGGGATGGTGTGGTTCAGGTATTGCAGTATGACAACGGCACATTGCATTAAATCAAGATGGAGATGATAAAATTAATTCTCCCTATATTCTTCACCATTTCCAACTATAGCAGACACTCACCTTGGGGATTATATACATATTCTATCCCACAAAAATTTGAGGCCAAGTAGGAAATAGTTATAAAGTCTTGAATATATTCCCTGCTGAGACAACCTCTCCAATAACCTGTATTCTCCACTTCTTGTGTTCTCCTTTTCATCTGCATTCTCCATATGACCTAGATTGTTCCTCATCTGTCTTCTCCATGTCACCTGTCTTCTCTCACCTATGTTCTCCCACCTGACTACAGTTGCTCACAACACTTCTCGCCTCAATTAAGAAGTATAAAATCTACTTTCTGTTGTTATTGTGACAATTTGATTTGGATGTATACTGGAATGAGATGGTTGAGAACTTAAACTAGAAAACACTGACTTCAAATTTTAGCTTTACCATCAATTCAGGTTCCAGCTTCAGGGAATGACTTCATCTTCAAGAGGACCACAGTTTCAGAGCTGCTCTCTTTGCTTGCCCATTCTGCATGAGGACTGATTGGCTTTCTTTTGTCAAGGGTAGATTCTGTATAAGTGAGGCAAAAGAGAACTAACAAAAAGATGTTTCAAGTCAATAAAGAAAATAGAAAAGGCAGAATGACCAAGAGGTATTTATTGAAGGTGAAGTTTGTATCACTCTCTGATTTTAGTATGGGCCCACTCATTGTATGAAAGGATACTGACATTTATGGGGAATTGTGTCGGGTCCCACATGACCTTCTTGAATAGGAGAGTGAGGATTGAGAAAAAACAGCTAGGAAAAACAGAGACAGAGACATAAAAGAAAATGACAGAGACAAAGAATGGGTTCAGGGGGGCTCTGAGTCAACATTTCAGCAGCCCCAAGTTTATTTTTCACAGCCTTTTTTTATCCAAAGCAAGGTGGGCAAAAGACCTCCCCCTCTCAAGGACACCATGGTTCAAGGAACAAACAAGCATAAACAACACCTCTTTAATTTTTAAGACATCTGATAAGTACACCTTTGGCCAATCATCCTGTTATACAGCCTTAAGGGGCAAAGACAAGCTTGAACTCTCAGACTTTGAGTCAAGATGGAGTCAAGCCACAAGCTGAAGTCACTGTAGGCTCCCACAGAATTGTTGCATGAGATCTTGTTTTACTTCTTATTTTTATAAATACCTTCATCATTGGTTTATTCCTACTTTTCCTATGTCTTGTTTTTTGTCTTCATCCTCACAATTGACCCACTGTGTAGTGAGTATGACTCTCTGAGGTAATAGTTATACTGACAAATGCTTTCCATAATTGCAGAAACACAGATTCACTTCAACTTTTGTTAGTCCTTTGTGTTAATATTAATTAAATAAGAACATGATTATAGTATTCAAAGCTCATTTCTCCATAGTTCAAAACCAAAAACTGCAAATTTTTGTCTAATCCAAGTATTCAGAAGAGGTTTATGTTAAAATAAGGGGTCTATTGTTGATTCAACTCTGGATTAAGAAAATTGGCTGTAGAAGATCACAGTAGAGAAATCATTCATTATTGCCTGTTGGCCCAGTGTGGCTGGTTCCACTTGAAGTTTTGAGAAGATCTCTTTTAATAATAGCCATGTTCTTTAACCAAAACTTGAGAAACAGCCCAAGATCATCTACTTACTATTGTCACATTGCAGTGAACATCTTGCACATTTTCACCAATGACAGAATCATTCAAATGACATCTTCTGCTATAAAGATAACTTATCAAATTGTTCTGAAACAGTCAATTTACCTTTAGCTTCAATGCCATAGCTGCAGTAACAGTGCCCTTTTAGGTAGGAAATGCCATGGCATTTGGTCTAGTCACAGAGACATCACATGTGAATTCATTTCAAAGAAGAAATGATTAAATACTTCCTTTAGAAGAAAAAGTAGAATTGAATTACTGCTCCCAAAAATGAAATTATGATCGATGAACTAATTAGACTCTGAGATTTCCTCAAGGAGAGATGACGGAAGGGATGAAAAATTCACATACGCTACTCAAAAGAATAACTAAGTACTCACTGCAAACGAGCTGAGGGAGTGAGTAATGTTCAAATGAGTAATTTGACAATATAAACTGCCATTGGAGGTTCTGCCATTAAATCGTCATTAGAACAGCCTCTTGCTATTGAGCAAGATTTTTATGAAGAGAATAAATATTGCCAATCACATTGAGAAATGGAATTATCCTTTGTAAATCTCAAGACACAGTCTCCAGAGAGGCTTATTATAATACTATTTTTAGAAAAAGGGGACAACAACAACCCACTGACTTCTATACTAGCCATTGGATGATAAGAAGTGAGAAGCTACAGACTGACAGCCTGTGTATGGAATAAAGGGGATCCTTTGCACTCAACAGTTAGTGAGAAACAATTTCTTCTTTTCAACAACCGGTTTTGAGACTTGTTTAAACAATTATTTGAACCATAATTAAGTAGCTATATTATTTATTGTAATAGAAGTCTCCCTGAAAATGATCAAGTTTTTCCAAGGACAATATAAACTGAAACTAAATAATTAATAGTTATACTGATTGGAAGAAAGAAAGAAGTGAAAGTAAATGTATAAGTTTGGTCAATAGTTTCAACCTTCCCAACCAAGAATTATACCTTGCCAAAGATAAGAATATAGCAGACACTCTGATTTTTTTCATTTCTCCTAATAACGTTCATCTTGATACAAAATTAAGTCTCAGAATCAACAAATCAACAACTGTTTCCGGTCCCTGAGAATCAGCCGTGATAACTATGAAAAAATCCAAGTTCTAAATTGCCAACCAATATATAATACACACACACAGACACACACACACACACACACACACACACACACACACACACACATATATATAGTATATATCAGAGAGAAGTGAGAAGCTTCATAAGCTAATGAAATTACCCCCTAATGAAGAACCCAACAATTTGCAAGTCAGCAAATGGCATCCACTTCAGCAAAAGATCCAATACCCAAACAAAATTATCATGGAAGTTTCTGTTTTCTTCAGTCTTCTAATTCTAATCTTTCTTTCCAATTTGCCAGCAAGTCCTTATGTTACACTTCAAAGTTATGTTCTGCATTGGACTCCCTTCCTCCATTTCCAAGGCTGTGGTCAATAATCTCATGCCGCTATCTTTCCCCTGATATACCGCAATCAGTTGTCATCCACAAGCAAGGCTCTAAACAGAGTGGTCAACTCTTGTGCTTGACAGTTCTGGAGTGTTATATACACACCTGGTTTTAACTCTCGAACTTGGCCTACAGGAGTGATCTAGCCCATTCCCACCTCTCTGGTCACCCTCACACTCTCTCCCCTTCATTTAATCTTCTCCTCTCTCTCCAAGAGTACTCACCTCCTTACTAACTCTAAGAGACTTGAGCTTTAATGGTCCCTCTCCCTCTCCCTCTCCTTGTCCCCTCATCTCTGGCTTTTTCATCTGTTTACAAACTATTTCCTTCTAATTTGGAGTGATTTCAAACCTTACCTCTCAAGTAAAAGTTCCTATGACTTTTCTCCCCAAGAGCTTGCTGGATTACACCCCAGCCTAGCCTGTTACCAATTAGCTGCTTGTGTTTCTCTTCTCACTAAGCTAAGCTCCATAAGTATAGGTAAGTCATCTCACTATTCACATACTGGTTTATTTATTCCACAAAGACTTTGATCTACTAGAATAGTAGTATTCTAGGTGATGTGTCCAAGTAAATAAAGCAGTATTAAGTTTTTGTTCTATTGGAGCACATGAAACCAGTGTACCCAAAATCCTAACAGCAAGATAGGCTACAATGACAGGCAAGGGTAAACGGTATGGATTANGGGGAAGGCATCTTTGGAGAGAAGCCTCTTAAACACTGAGTGGAGCTGGGTGGTGGTGGCACAAGCCTTTAATCCTAGCACTTGGGAGGCAGAGCCAGGCGTATCTCTGTGAGTTCGAGGCCAGCCTGGTCTACAGAGCGAGATCCAGGACAGGCACCAAAACTACACAGAGAAACCCTATCT
>LZPO01045320.1:8528-24628 GCA_001675575.1 Neotoma lepida | reverse complement strand
AAAACACTGAGTGGAGTGAGAACCATAGAAACATCCAGAGAAAGATAGACTCTTGAATTGTGTGTTCAAGCAAAGGAAGAGACAAATGTGCTCTCTCAGGTATCTTACTTGCTGCTAATCTCAGACCGTAGTACAGGCTCCTCCCTCCACAGCAATATTTATTATATTCGATAAACATGTGTTCGACGTGTAGACCTGAAAAGCACTCCTTCGTGGTGTTGTGTAAGAATGAGCATTTTAGATGTGGTTGTTAGTGTATAAAATTAAAAAAAAAATGGATGCTGAGTAAGTACAAAGACTTAGTATAAACTGCACAGAGGACCAATTGTTTTAAAAGGGAGAAAATGATGCCTAGCATGGTGTAGATCCACCCTTATAGAAGATGGCAGCTGCAACAGAGAAGGCGTATAAACTGGGACGCTACTGGAAAATCCTCAGGAAAGACAGAACTGACTTACCAAATTTACCAGCATAGAGTTAAATAAGAATGTTTAGTTGTTATAAAAAGTCATGGCTCACACTGATAACATTTATTATATTAACTGTAAGATTGCCAGATCAACCAGCAAAATGACCTTTTGAGAGTTGATTACTGTCCTTCAATAACAATTAGTCTCCTATGTAATGGACTGAGTCTAGGGTAACAGGAAAAGGCCATTTCTATGTATGGGATAATTCAAGTGGGTATTATCAGCAATGCATTTCTTAATGGAGAGTGCTTTCCTTCACAGTTGTCTTGGTCACTGTTTTATTGCTGTGAAGGGTCACCATGACCAAGGCAACTCTTAGGAAAGAGTACATTTAACTGAGGACTTGTTTGCAGTGTCAAATACTTAGTTTATTATCAGCTTGGTGGGAAGCATGGCAGCCTGCACGGCACTGGAGCAGTAGCTGAGAGCTACATCCAGATCTGCAGGCAGGTTGGGGGTCAGGGAGAGAGACTGGACCTGGCATATGGGCTTTTGAAACCTCAAAGCACAGCGTTAGGGACATACTTCCTCCAACAAGACCACACCTACTCCAACAAGGACACATCTCCTCCTAATCCTCCCTAAATAGTGCCACTCCCTGATGACTAAGTACTCAAATATGAGCCAATGCGGGTCATTGTTATTCAAACCACCACAATAGTACACTTCAGATTTTAAATCTCACATTGCCATATGATTTCATCAACCAATTTTCAAAGTTATGAAACATCTCTACACCAGGACACTAGGTTTCTACTGCACTGTTAGAAGTAAATGCCACCCAAACAACTATGCAGTTGCTTTTCAGCTTTAACATTCATGTTTTCTTATTGCTTCTCTCCCAAAGCCCACCCTCTCAGGTGCCAGTGTTTGCTAAAATCCCACCTGGTATAGTGGGTGCAAGTTAGTTCTTATTTAAAGACCTCATACTTTCTGTTACTGTAAAAAACTGAGTTTTTTCAGAGAGGATCCAAGTCCTCTTTCTCATTTGTTCATAGCACTCTGATTATTACCACTGTGGACCTTACATACAAAATTCCTATTGATTCATTATTGGAATTCAATAACATCAGTTATTGGACGTGCCTACTAATGCCTTCCTTTTATCTTTTGAAAACAATACAGGCAATAATCTTATTTAGGAGTGTTGTGGTTTCTACAGTCTCCCCATATCTCATGTCACATCCCTAACCAAATGTGACTTAGAAAGGAGAAACTCTCTACTCAACTGAAAAATGAAACTCTGTGTTAAAGGAACCACACTCCCTTAAATACATCTTAAATTTTCACTCACAGGTAGATTTTTTTTCATTTTCAATTAAATATAGACTATTACTTGTCATTTATGTTTGGAAAATTTCTTTTTTCTTTTATTAGAATTAAACACTAAGTCGTAAAAATGCACCACATTTCCAATATTTCTATAGAAAAATTCCAGTATTTCTTAGAATCTTGACTTCCCATTACTTACTATCTTCTGAAGTCTGTAGCCTAGCTCTTTCTCTGTCCCACCAGTCAGCTCCCAAATAATGATAGAGACTTTTTATTAATTATTGAAAGCTCAGCCTTTAGCTTATGCTTGTCCCACTAGCTCTTATATCTTAATTTAAACTTCTATTCATCTACACTTTGCCTTGGGCTTTTTAACCTTTTAGTCATTTTGTATGTCTTGCTTTTCTGCTTCCTCTATGTCTGTCTGGCTGACCCCTGGCATCTCTTTTTCTTTCAAGCCTTAATTCCTCTTCCTACTTACTCTCACTGCCTGGAAGTCCCACTTATATCTCCTCCCTTGCTGCTGGCCATTCATCCTTTTATTAGACCAATCAGGTGCCTTAGGAAAGACAGGTAAAACACAACAATTTTATAGAATTAAACAAATGCAACACACCATTACATGGTTAAACAAATATTCTACAACATAAACAAATGCAACACATCTTTACATAGTTAAACAAATGCAATACATCTTTGCATAGTTAAACAAATATTCTGCAACATTTCCTCCTTTTTGTCTAAATAAAAAGAAAGGTTTAACTTTAACATAGTAAGACTATACACAATATGAACAATTATCAAGTAATTTACCATATCCTGTCCATTTGCATTTGGCAAATTCAGAAAAAATACTCCATTATCTATCCTATCTTGGTGAGCCCAAACTTGTGTACCTAATTACTTTCCATCCTAACTTGTATTACTAACCCAAAATTATCTTTTTAGACCACAAAATATTTTTTAGATAAACAATTTAAGCTTTTATGTTTCTCAGCCTTATAAATTTTCATCTCTTATGTAAGTTTCTTTTTTGAATTTGGTAACAAGGAAAACTATAACTACAACTATCTCATCTTCAACTACATCAGAAACCCAAGAAGGATATAATATTACCTGCTTAAACAAGAAGTGCAGAGCAAACAACTTCCAAAACTATAGAAAGGACAGAAGCAGCTGGCTGCCTGAAAAGTCACCCAAGGTTCCTCTGCAACATTAGGGCNTCCATCTTTGGCCTACAAGCCTAGAATATCTGACAGACTTTTCTGTGAAGCAGGAATTTTGAAGGACTGTCCCACCTTGTCTTGGCAAAATTTTGCCACCTTTTTCCTTTGTGGACTGCTGTTGAGTTTGTACAGTATACTGTCACCAATAGAGGCAAGGGCAATTTCTTATCCCAAATGGCTAACTTTGCCACAATAAAAGCAAACTCCATATGGAGGTTTTTCAATGCCCATCATCGTTTTATGAAGTAGATTGATGCTGCTAGGAACAGACATGTCTCATTGTCATGAAAAGCCTTAGATTATTAAACAATATAAATGCCATATTCTGTAGGTCTCTGAAGCATTTGAAGATTATCTATCTATCTAAAATATATCTGTTTAACCTTAAAAACATATCTGACTACAAATTTGATTGTTATGCATGACTAACTACTAACTTGCATTTTTAAATTATCCTAAACAGTCTGTAACAATAGCTTTCAAGGATTAGAACTTTATATTACATTTTTAAATGAGCTGCACAGGTACAATACCTTAAACAAGAGTAGAAACATATATATATTATGTTTATATGTATTATATATATTGTATATATATGTTTATATATATTATAACAAAATAATGTTAAATTTATATCAACATACAAAAATCCATACCAATGTAAAATATTTGAGATGAATAGTTGTCTTTTTAACCTATATTCCTATATCTCCACTAAATGATGACAAACACCTGTAGCCCACCGAATAACCAAAAACCACTCACCCACCTCCTTTTGGAAATGTGGGTATTGTGTTCTGTATACTGCTTCCTGTTGTGTGGGGGCAATGGAATCCCCAGGGTACCCTGAGAAAATTGAGATAATTGTTCAAGTCCTAAGAAAACTAGCTATAACATTTGCTGTCTAGTCTCTTGGGGAAATACAAGGCTTACCTGAAGTCCTGGCTAGAATAGTCTGCGACCATCTCAGCTAGCAGTCTCAGAACTCTTAGGAAACTGCAACAGAGGCACTCTGAAAGGCTGGATCACCTGGGCCACCCATTTTCATTGATGTTTTGTCCCCTTGCTCTGGAAACACACAAACTTTCAAAAGTAACATACATATCTGCATTAATACAAGTATGGACTATACATACTGTACACAAGCCTGTCAAAGATTTTTTTTTTGTTTTATGTTGGAGCAGGTAAAATATACATTACCTGTCTTGTAGGGTTTTTTAAGTTTATTTCTTTATGTCTATAGCCAAGATTTCCAGGAGGCTTCCTCCAATCAAATCTGTTCTCTATTAATTTTGAAGGAATCCATTCCCATGGAAACAAAAACATAATCTCTCCCCCAAATCGATACATTTTCTGAATTCCATTTTAAAGTTAAGATATCCCTAAAGTATCAAGGCTGGCTTAATTCAGCAGTTCCTTTTACAATCCCATGTCTCTCAGCAGCTGCCATTTGCTCATCACCAGTCAAAAAATTCAAAGTCAACAAAGCACCATACAAGTTNCAGACTCCCTGTGTATTTCCCATATTTATGTGGCTTATTCTTTTTATATTACTTTACTCTCTCTTTAAAGACTTAATTTTTAAACTATTTATTTTTTCCTATGACTGTCTATACCCTGTAGTATTTTCTGACCAAATGAGCCAGAATGTAAACTGCTAAGCTAAAGCTAGGCCCTCTCCTATGTTGCTCTGGAGGTTGGCTCTGCCCCCTCCTCAGGTCTGTGAGAGCTGACCCTTAAGCCTGTGGGCCTGACTGAGAGCTGTGTTTGACACAACTTCATTCAACCACCGGAGCTCTAGGAAGTTGGTGCCCATACTGTGGCAGGCATTTTTACTTAGCTTGCTGTTTCTACTTAGCATGCTGGCTGCTCAAGTACTCTTCTGCACAGCAGCACCTCTTAAAGGACCCTTATGGGTTCTTTTATTTTGTTTATTTCAGCTTTCTCAGGTCCTATGTGGAAATTTGGGCCCCACATTGGGTGCTAAATGTAACCAAACTCTTTCTCTGTCCCACCAGCCAGCTCTCAAATAATGACACAGAGACTTCTTATTAGTTATGAAAGCTTGGCCATTAGCCTGTCTTACTAGCTCTTATAACTTAATTTAAACTGTTTCTATTCATCTATGTTTTTCTTCAGGGCTCTTTACCTTTTTTTCATTTTCTATGACCTGCTTTTCTGCTTCTTCTGTGTCTGGCTGGCTGGCTGGCCCCTGGCATCTCCCTGACATTTCTTTTTCTTTCTTCTTTTTCTCCTGAGCCTAAGTTCCTCCTCCTACTTACTCTCACTGCCCAAAAGTCCCACTTATACCTCCTCCCTGACTATTAGCCATTCAGCTTTTTATTAGACCAATCAAGTGCCTTAAGCAGGGAAGATAACACAACAATACATTTTATATAATTAAATAAATACAACACATCTTTATATATAGTTAAACAAATATTCCACAACATAAACAAATGTAACCTATCTTTACATAGTTAAACAAATATTTCACAACAGAAGTCATCTCATGATAAACATAATTTTTTAAAGAAATTATCTTTTGAACAGAGTTTTGTGTATAACTGACTTGATCCTTAGTTATACACATTAGGGTAAATGTCCTTCAGTCTGATCAATGATGCAGAAACTGAAATGAAAAAACACTGAATGACCCACAACTGAGTGGAGCTAAAACTCAAACATGGACCCTCTGAATGTGGTATCACTTAGCTTATGTGCATTTAGGACAAACAACTCCTTATTTACCCAGTCTTCTAGAATCGCCTGTTTTCATATGACCCATAGCTTCTTTTTAATTTTTATTCTACACATAGGCTTTTACCCTACAGAAAATTGAAAGACATGCATACAAGCTTGTTACTTTGATAATTTACTTTGTTTTGCTTCAGAAATACATGGTTTATAATGTTTGTGTTTGTTTTTATGATCTGCTTTCCTGGTAATGACTGTGACATTTTGGTTGGTCTAGATGCTCACCCTTTCAACCTCTCCTGTAAACTCTTCCTATGCTTCTCTTGAAATATTTTAGTCAATTTCTAATTTGGAGATAGCTCATCTGTCTCCAATTTTCTAAGGTTACAAACTATACTGCAACACAATCTCTTTGTTCTAGATATGAATCTAGCTACAAACATCATCTTGGGATCTGTCCCTTGAAAAGATCTCAGTCATACAGTATCAACACTGTGATAAACACATCCCAATCTGCCAATTTCTGGGTTACCTTTTCAAGGAATTCCAGTTATCTTTCATTTTTCCATTGTCCTTCTTGGACTCAATTTGATTTCACATTATTTTTCTATTCAGAGAGCAAGGCTCCCAGCATCCCACTTTACCAGAAGTTTAACAGATTTGCCCAAATAATGTCTTCCAGCTAAACATGGCAATGACTATGTCAACTTACAAAATTACTACTTGAAGAATCAATACCTCCACATTAAGAATTCCCACTAATTCTATTTATTTAAATCATCCTTTGAAAGTTCCTCTTATAACCTGTNCAGAGACTTTATACATGAAAATATTTAAAGCATTTAAATGCATGCTGATGTAAATTGAACAATTTTAAAATCATATTTCAAAACTAGCTTTCTGAAGCATTGGGAAGCCTTTGACTTGTACGTATTTCTTTTGTAGTCAATCTTTTTCCTAAACTCTCTAATTCACACATGTTTTTAACCAGTCATTTAATTTATATTTCCAACATTAAAATAATCTTTAAGATTTTTCTTTGTAGTTGTTTCTATCTTTTCCCATTATGAAACAGAGTCATTCTTTAAAAGCAATAAGGAATTGGGTGCATTTGGGAATTTTAATTGAATATTTGAAAGTTCTCATTGTGTAAAGTATATTCTACAAAGTTAAAGATGTTTTTTATTTACTAAAAGATTTGCATTCACAATGAATTTCAAACCTACAAAAAGCTCTTAGAACCTAGCTCAGGCAGGTTTTCCTTTCTGGGTGTCATCATGTGACAATGAACGTATGATAGTTCTTGTTTCAACTATCAATTGGATTTGTTTGCTAATAACTAGAGTTTTTACAAATACAAATGTAAGTAAAATAGTTTTCTAGTTTGTTTTCCTTTGTTTATGTTTCATCTTTTAAGAGTTTGGTATTAGCCTTATATTGTTTCTATAAAATATATTAAGATATTTTGTGTGTGTGTATGAGCACTCTAACACTCTAAATCTACATCTGCTTTTTGTTTTTGTTTTTGTTTTTTTTAAGTTTTGAAGTATTTTTGTATTGGTCTGATAACATTAGTTAAAGTAGATAGATGTTTTGATGATACTTTTTAAAATACAGTAATTGGTATTTCTATGGTTTTATTTCACTGTGAGTTAACTTTCATAATTTCTGTTTCCTAGAAACTAACCCACATACAAAATGCTTCTTTTAATTAATATCAGTATGTCATGACATTTTAATTTTTAATTGCCTTTATATCTCGGATCTATTTCCTGGGAAGGTAGTCTGCTCACACAGTGTTTCCTAAGTAATTATCACAAATATTACATGCTATACTCATTTCCAGTTACCTTTCTTCCCATATCTCCGTTTGTGCTCTTCATAGCCTATGTTGAATTTTTCTTTCTTACATTCAGTTTTAATTTAATTTATTTCATAATTTTAATGAATTATTGTTAGAACACAGTCTAAGAATGGAGTCATGTGAAGAGACATCCTAGTGCTTATTAGAAAACTCCAAGAAAACAAGACAAGAGTCTTGTGACCTTAGTTTCTTCAAAACATGGAATTGTTCTTGGAATGTGCTTTTGTGGTCCTCCCAGGAATAGCAGATAGGAGTGAGTTTGCTTCAGATTATTCATTACAAATGGCTATTGTTATTTGTCTATGAGCATCTATGTGTAAATGCATTATAAGCTTTATTAAATAGTATATTAAGTTCATATTTTGTATTATTCAAGTTTCAATAAACTTTATTTTTTATTACTTTTAACTTTTCAACTATTTTCTCAGAAATCTTACTTGTGCATTTTATTTTATTTTAATTTTATGTATATAAGTGTTTTGCCAGCATATCTGTGTGCACCATGTTTGTGCCCAGTGCCTGTAAAGAGGGTGTCAGATCCCTTGGAAATGGAGTTACAGGATTCTGAGCCACCCATGTGGTTGATGGGACTCAAACTCAGATTATCTGGAAGAGCAGCCATTATCCAACCCCAACATTTTGCTTTTTTTTTTTTTTTGACCATTCTTTTTTGTTTCTCAAAGATGACTAATTTTACTAAATTGGTCTAATTACTAATTACAAAATTTACAGAGTATAAAGTTTTTCTGTATCTATACTGGTATGCTGAAACTCCATGTGTATTACTCCTGGTTTTCTGAGACAGCATCTCAGATATACCCCAGACTCCCAGTCCTCCTATAAATTCAACTGCCTAGGTGCTGGAGTAATATGAGTAACATGAACACCATGAATGGATTTCTGACAGTCTAATTGTATGGAGGAGTATTGCTAATCTCACGGTTGTTTTTATTTTCTCTTGTTGGTAAGCTCTTTATTTTACTTGAATATTCAAAGCATTTTTTCTTTCATTTTAATAGAAAATTTTGTAACAATCCACCCAGTAATGTGTATCAATTATTAAGACCACCTGCTATTCAGTGGGCCCTTTCTATTTTAAAATAATGAGCAATTTAGCTCAGAAACATTTTCTGTTCTAGCTTTGGATATTTCTTCTCTTCAGTATCCCCCTCACCCTGGGTTCCTATTATATGATTATCTTGTCTCTCATCAATATTTTCTCTTCATTTTTTTTAGTAATTTTTCTTTTTTTTTTTCTTAAGCCACTTGAAAAAAATCTGTATTGAACTTCAAGTCACTATTAGTCAGCTTGCTGTCACACAACAAATGTCAGCTGCAGATCCCAGAGGTCTCAGTCCATGGTCACTCCACTGTTTGTAAGCCAATGATGAGTCAGCATGTGATCACAGGGAAAGCCTGGCAAAAAGAAGCATCCTGTGTTATGAGAAGAAGAGACAAGGAACAAAGTCATCCTTCAAGCACACACTCTCAAAGACTATTCCAACAACTGGACTCTACATACTAAAGCATCTACCACCTGTCAACAGCCCTTTTAAGTTATGAAGCCATAAGTGGCTTAGTGCATTTGTGAGTGCAAAATCCTGGACATTCCTCCATCTCCCAAAGACCCCATCTCTGAACACTATTGCACTGAGGTCCTACCTTCAAAATGTGAATATTTATGAGATATTGAAAATCCATTTCATAACTATCTTTCATCTTTTTTTCTTCAGTATTCAATGCATTTAATTTTAAAAGTCTTACTACTTTAAACCAACCCCAAACACATTGGGTACAGTAGCCATGGCCAGTTGCAAAATGGATGACACTAATACCAGTTTCTACTTACAGCTTTGGATTTCAAATCTATTTTTGGTGTGTGGGGTTTTATTTTCTCTTTTAAAATGATTATGGACTTACAATGGTGCTCTGGCACTAGTTTGGTTAAATAAAAATTATAGAATCTTATTGTTTTAAACTGAGTTTCTGCCAAGTGCTCAACAGACCAACCTAAACCAGAATGTAGACAAAAAAGGCCAGGTTCCAAACTATGTGAAATAGTAGGTGGTCAGCAGGGACCCTGGATTGACATAATCAAGAATTCCCTTCTGTTTTCAAACAAAAATGACAATAACTTTAATATGACTGGCTCACTTTTTGTTCCATTTGCTCTGTTAGGCTTTTTCTGCCTTTAAAATCAATCTCTCTGGCTCAGAGTATTGACATTTCCTCTACTTTGTGGGTGGGCTGTGTCTAAACTCATACTTTCCTAGAAAAAGCCAATCAAATGTTTTAAATTGTACTTGTTCACATTTGTTCTTAGGCATCCTTCTGGCTGGTCCTTTCTGACCAATATCACTTTCATTCTGCACAGTGTGGTCTCTGATATTGCATTCTGTTTCATGACCCTAACAAGAGACTACGGTATTTCTGTTCTTTGCTTGGAAAACCTAGAAATAAACATCCACTTCTGTCTGTAAGTTGAACTTACTTCCATGATGGGTAGCATTTGGAAATGATTTTCTAACACTTTAGAAAGTGAGCTTAGTTCCTCCTTCATGTTCCAGTTAAAGACAAAGCACTCAGCTGTGCAGTTCAGGGACAGTTCCTGTGTGTCACTGTTAAATCCCTTTGCCACCTTTCTTCCTTAGTAAAGTTTCTCAACATGTCTCAGTCATTATACCTTTGATTTGGAACCATTACTCTTCTTCCATGGCTTGGACCTTTGTTTCAATGCTCTGAGCTATATACCACCACAAACTAGTTACTGGAACCATAGATGGTCACAGACTTAACCAAGGCTCTAGAAATTTTGATGAGACTTTGTATAGGATACTGTAAAGATAACATGCTCAGATTAAGAATGTGAAAATATAGTCTAATAAACATGATTAACAGACATAGCTAGTAAATTCAATGGAGAGTTGCTAAAGTCAGTCACACAGCCAGCTAAGGAGTGTTGCGTTGGCTTCTCTCTTCCTAGTTCAGGTAACTGTTTCCTTCACTCCACATTATAGAACACATAGGAAAATTGCATGACTCAATATGGTATGGTGATCTTTTCCTTATGACAATGCAGCGGTCATGATAAAGAGAAAAACCACATTTACATCAATCACAACCCCACTGTAAAGCTGCTAGAGAATCAAAAGACCAGCCTGGGAGAGAGAACGCTCTCCTAGAGAACAAACACTTGACACTGTCACTTATTCAGGGGATGGAAAACCACTCAAAACTCCCAGCATGAGATGTTGGGAAAGAGGAGATGACAGTAATTCTTTGCATCTTTAGGGTAGGTCAGCACTGTGGTTCATCTTCCAGCCTTGCTAACTTAGCTGCTATGCAATAGATAAACAATGCAAGTGATGGTGTTCACATTACAACCAATTTGATTCTCCATTTGTGACAAATGCCAGGGATCTAAGAACTCTTTTATCATTTCTTTAAGCGAGGGAATTTAGAGTTTATTCCAGTGTTTAGTTTTTATTGCATAAAGGATACATATCTGTGACTATGGTTTAAATATGCTAAGCATACACATATGACCTGTGTGTGGTGGTGGTGGTGGTGATGGTGGTGGTGCTGGCAGTGGTAGTTCTTTTTCTACTCTTCATTCTTTTGGGGGGCTGCCACCTAGCTCCCAGATAAATCACACACTGAGGCTTATTCTTACTTATAAATGCCCAGCTTTAGCTTGGGTTATTTCTAGCCAGCTTTTCTTAAATTATCCCATCTAATTTTTGCCTCTGGGCTTTTAACTTCATCCTATATACCTTTCTTTGTTTCTTACTCTGTGGCTTGCTGTGTAGCTGGGTGGCTGGCCCCTGACGTTCTCCTCCTTCTCTCACTCCTACATCATTTAATCTCCCTTTTTCTCCTTCTATTCATTCTCTCTGTCCGGCAGCCCCACCTATCCTTTTTTCCTGCCTTGCTACTGGCCATTCAGCTCTTTATTACACCAATCAGATGTTTTAGACAGGCAAAGTAGCACAGCATCACAGAATTAAACAAATATAACGTAAAAGAATGNAACACATCTTAAACAAATGTTCCACAGCATAAATGGATATAACAATCTTAAAATAATATTCCACAATGGTGTGTAACATAGGGTAAGACTGTAGCTATTCCATTTAATTTCAAGCTGGTGAACACACTGGGCCTGGAGGTGGAGGTCAGTGATAGCACTTACATAGCATATGCAAGGCCCTGTGTTCCATCCTAGGTTTCCCCCAACCCTCCAAAAATCTCAGATATATTACATGCAAAAAAATGTGCACCTTATTAATATTTTCCACTATTATTATTTTTACAAAACCCAAATCACTTTCTGACCTTTACAGGAAAAGCAATTTTCCAGAAAATTTTATTAATTTATAAAATTGTATCTACATTTGACACTTGGATCTTTGAACTTCTCAGTGTTAAGCTCCACAAAATTAAAATAACGACAATGTTTACAAGAACTTGCAGGCTATAGGTTTATGAGGGTCAGCAGCTTGCATTGTAAAGTCAGAGTAAACTGGAAGTATACAGACCCAACAATAAGCGGCCTACCTCAATTCCTCACCAGAGCAAACATAATGTTGTTACTTGAGAATACAATGACACCATAGACCCAAATTTTCCCTTTCATCCTTGTGTGCCCAAACGGTACCTTGCTATAAGAAAGAGATGAGCAGAGCTTTATTCATTTGATCAAGATTTTACTCCTGTGTGTGATACAATGTGCTGGAGCATTGGGAGCAGTTAAATGGTATCAGATAACTTATGGAGGGAGAGAACTAACAGTTCTATTACCTACAAGTATATCCCATAATATAGAAAAATAAAAGCAACAAAGTAAAGCATAAAATACATCTTTATAAATCCATCACTAAGTTGAAAAGAAAAGAAAAGAAAAAGAGATCTCTAGGAACTGTAAGCTACCAAGCCAAACCTGTGAACAGAAGCTTCATTAGTGCAGCCCACAAGGGAAGCACACTTGAGGAAGCCCAAAAGGCTGCATGCTGGGCTCAGTGCTGAGGAAGGGATGCATAGCCCAGGGACCTACAAGGTAAGGACCACTATTAAAATGATGCATGACATCTTGTGTAGGTGGGAGTTTCTGTCCCATCAGCAACTCCCAAATACCTAGCAGTCGCTTCCCAAATAATTGAGTTGGAGGCTTAATATTACTTATAAAAGCTCAGCCAGTAGCTCAGGCTTATTACTAACTAGCTCTTACACTTAAATTAACCCATAATTCTTATCTATGTTTAATCACGTGGCTTGGCACCTTTCCTCAATACATTCTCATCTTGCTTCCTTTGTGTCTGGCAACTCCTGACTCTGTTCTTCTTCCCAGCATTTTCAGTTTGGCTTTCCTATCTAACTTCCTGCCCAGCTACTGGCCTGTCAGCTTTTTATTAACTAATGAGAGCAACACATATTGACAGCATACAGAAGGACCATCTCCCTGCATTCTTGAGTTGTAAAGGGCTACATTTTTCACTGAAAAGGCTTGGGTGGAAGGAATTGCCCTTAAGTCCAACAAACAACTGGCAATGAGAGTTCTACTCATAAAAGGCAGTGAGGACAACACCCTCACCCCACGCAGAAATAAAACCCAAGTCTCAGTCATATCCACATAAAATAAGATTAGAGATGCCAAAGGGAAAGAAAGCAAAGTAGTCTCACAGGCAGACAGGTCTTGGTGATGGCAGACAGGTGATGCTGGTGTGAACAAACTTCCCTTACTGCTATGCTAGAGAAGTAAAGAAATGGAACCATGAACTGTAGCAATCTTCAATAATGGCGAGCAAATATTCCCACCCCATCTCATTACACTATTTGTAGCATTCTCTCCTGCTACATACTTTTTAAAGTTTACTGTAAAACAGAGTGCCACACTATTCCAGCAATAGTCTCATAATCAAAACCTTTCTGAAAGCCCACTTCTGAACACAGTCACACTGGGGGCCAAGCCATCAACGTGAAAATCTGGAGAGATATTTCATGGCAGAGCTGAAACAGGTGCCCCTCTCTCTCATTTACCATTTACCAACTAACAAATGCTATTGACTTACATTCCAATCACGTTTGGAGTCATGTCTACCACAGATCCGTGCTGTCCCTGTGTTCTCTCTAAACCAGGCAGCACCCTCCCATTGTCTTCTACACCTGACCATGGCTTAGCTCCCTTCCAATAATGAAGTGATTTAAAATGATCGTTTTGTTGGTCCTCCGCTCAAACCCTTCCATGTTTTCCTGTCTAAGTTAGAGTGGAAAGCAAACTCATTAAAAGATCACTTGCCCTTGTCCCCTCTTGATGTTATCTTTTAACCCCAAAGCCTGTCTAGATAGCTAGCCCTTCTCCAACCACTTCAGGCTTGAATTTTGTTCCTAGAAAATAGGCCCTGTCACAGTTCACAGTCTGATTACTGGAACAATTATGCTTGGGTTTCTATCTCAATTCAGACTGTGGCTTTCATCGAGTATTCCTCTCGGGGTGTTTGTTGTCTGTGTGCTAGAGATGATAGCAGAAATTGTTCATAGGATCAGTGGCTCTCAATAAAAAGCCAGTTTTGTCCCCTAGAAAACACTTAGCAATGTCTGGACACATTTATAGTTGTCACAACATGGCAGGTACACTTACATCCAAGGCTGCAGCTATACATCCTATAGTGCAATGAACTGACCCATAGAAGAATGACTCAGCTCTCAAAGCCAACTGTACTGTATTTGCATAAATATGGATTATACTGTAAGGAGGAAGTGACTCAGTATGTGTAAAACATGCATAACAATGTGGGTCATATAAGAAGCACTGGTTAATTTTCTGAATATATTCATTATATAATGTATTATACTCAAGTANAATATACAAATCATGTCATTTCTGTGTGTCATATACATTATTTATTATACTATACTATAAAATGTGTGTATATGTCTACATGTTGTATATATTCACATTTCTATTTCTTCTTCAAGTTTTCTTTTTGCTAGCTGCTCTTCTTTGCCCCAAATTCTCTCATCACAGACAACACAGAATGTATTCTCTCACTTCTAGATCTTTCTGAAATATCTTATCAGAGACTCCTCTGAACATCTTATCAAAACAGCACCAATCTTGCCTCTTTTCTTTCACCTTATAGCATTTCAATATCTAAATTTATTGACTGATTCTTGTGTGGACTCTGATAATAACTGTTTGCATACACACATTGGGCTTATACCATACTATACATGGATGCTAATGCTGCAAATGGATTGCAAGATGCTTGCAGGCAAAAATCAAAATGTATGGCATGTTTTATTCTATATATTCTAGTGCAGCACTCAGCAATCATTAAGTGCTCAACTAAAATTGTGAAGATGTTCAAAAGATAGTTGGGAGGCATGGTTCCAGAAATGATCAAGGAATATGAGGTAAAATAAGGACATTTTAGAGTCATTTAAACTATGCAATTGTCTAGATAGCTCCAACAGAAAATACCTTTCAATAAAAATAGGTACTAAGGAGCCACTTAATTGGTCTTTGCTTCTAACACCAATACCAAAGTGTTTCCTCTGTAGCTGTCACTAACTGGTAACTGTGGAATATAATCCAGACAGTACCTCAACTGCCAGGCGGAACATTACATCAGGAACTGGAGCAGAAGGAAGGAAAGCAGCGGGTGTGTTCTTGAGTAAATATGAAATAAAGTAATTCAAATGTGAAGAGCACGTGTGAGACTCCCGGTGCATCTGCACTTGGGGCAAAATGGGATTTTGAAGATATGCTGTCATATGGGAAAAGCCCCCTTTATTACAAATATACCAAAATGGTGCCACATTCTTCGCACATCTCCTGTCTCCTGTGACAAAAGCATGGAAAGTACAAGCCATATCTGAGTGCGCTCATGTCTCCTGAGACTGCACTGATCATTTCATATGGTATTTATAGAAGGAAGCACTGCTTTAGTTGGCTAGCAAAAACAGTCTCAGCCGGACTCTCCCCCAGATTCATGAGCACAAAACTTCTGAGAAGGATCTCCAAGAGGTGGTGTCTACTGACCAGTGGTCTGTTGGGAGGTGGTGTCTACTGACCAGTGGTCTGTTGGGAGGTGGTGTCCCTGACCAGTGGTCTGTTGGGAGGTGGTGTTAGTTGATCAGTGGTCTGTTGGGAGGTGGTGTCCACTGACCAGTGATCTGTTGGGAGGTGGTGTCCCTGACCAGTGGTCTGTTGGGAGGGGGTGTCCCTGACCAGTGATCTGTTGGGAAGTGGTGTCCCTGACCAGTGGTCTGTTGGGAGGGGGTGTCCCTGACCAGTGGACTGTTGGAAGGCAGTGTCAGCTGACCAGTGATCTATTGGGAGGTGGTGTCAGCTGACCAGTGATCTGTTGGGAGGTGGTGTCAGCTGACCAATGATGTTCACTGCTTTTATGTAGTTACTATTTTTCACAACTCAGTGGTATGGATAAAATTATTTTGATATATTCAATTACAAAAATTCAAGTTGGTGAATACTCACTTCCTCACAAATTGCAACTGTACTTAAGAAATAACTAATTTTAAACTATTCACGTATGCTTGCTTGTTGTGATG